>CM070828.1:31682394-31835276 GCA_036326025.1 Chrosomus eos
CTAGGCACAGGCAGGTCAGTAAGTATGAATGTATGTTTACTTCTCACCCTTTTCATACTTCAAATGGGTTTTGTCATTTATATTTATTGTTGTATACTTACATAATTTCGAAACGAAAAGAGCATCCCATTGAGAAACTAACATATATTTTCCTCCTTCTTATGTTCCATGTATATTTGTCTGCAAGACAATGTGAATTGGTCTGTTACCACACACGGCACAGAATGTTTTTTTTTCCGCCCAGATTAGTACTGCACATTCTGTTCTGTTTTTCTTCCTGATGACTGGTTAGCCTCTCATGAACCCTTTCACTCTCCATAAAAGCAAGCTATACATACAGACTAAAGACACACACACACACACACACACACACACACACACACACACACACACACACACACACACACACACACACACACACACACACACACACACACACACACACACACACACACACACACACACACACACACACACACACACACACACACTTTTGGTTTGGCTTTGCTTAAATGTTAATAAATTACTTGCACTCACATACAATGAAATGACACTGATAATAAATTTCATGGATTTAATGGAAAGCTTCTTTTTAATACATTTAATCCAAAGTTCATACATCTTACAGAAAGAAAATACTTCTATGCATTTCAGTGGAAGCATTTGTTTGAAAAAAGAACTTTCCATTCTACAATATCTGTTAAATGTCATTTTACTGGTCTAGTCTGAAATCTAAACATGCATGAGATAAGACATAAGAGGTACAAATCAGGTGTTTTGGAAAACTTTTTAACAGATTTAAGATTCAATTTAAAAATCTAACATTGAATTACACTGTTAGACTGTTTACAATTTTGTCTGCCTTACATATAGCCTTATATAGTGCAAAACAGCAAGTGCCAACTTTTTCACTCGTCTTGGTTCCTGCAAGTATTTTTCCCTTTATTAGTGCAGTAAAAGATTGTTAAGATTGCCGCAATCTGAAAAAGGGATCCTGAATGAAAAAATGTGTCTGTTATCACTTAGCCAGACGACTTTGAGGTGCTTTCTGCCCGACATTTATTTGATTTTCTGACATAATATTGGAGGGCAGGTTTTTTTTGGATGGAGGTTATGGCCTATGATCGGAAGAGCATACTTTGCACAGTATGCAGCACTTTTAGATTCATGGAATACTCAGATGACCTACTACATTTATCAAAATGTGCAATACAAAGAGCACACTGCAGAATGCTGTATCCCACAATGCAACACACACTGGCTTGACCTTACATTTCCAGTGAGACAAATGAACAAGTACCGGTAATATCAGCTGCGATAAATCTGTATTTGGACTAATTTCTAGAAATTTAACAAGCTATTTCTAGACATTTAACAAATTAAACAATGTCTGTTTAACCTTACTATTTTTTAAAAACAGGAGCCAGTATGTACTGCAGTATACAAGTAGTTTGAGAGCGCCATTCAGATTTGCAATGCTTTAATGAAGTGGGTGGACGCTGTTGAGCTCTTTTGCCGATAATTACATTTGTATATCCATATACTAACAACAACGGTGGATCACTCTACATGATTATGTAGGAAAGTAAAGTTCTTCACCGGATATTTGGCAATTAAATATCTTTTTTTTTTTTTTTTAAATAAAGTTGAAATCACATTTTTGGCTTCAATACACCAACGCTTAATCTCTGAGCTTATGCTATGTCTGTCTCAAAAGGTTTATAAGGTTTGATTAAAAGGTTTTTATTTAATGTAAAAAATTATTTTTACTTTCTGGAACCTACTGTTGGGCTCTTTAATAGTCACCTATAATATAATACATTATGGCAAATTTACACTGCAAAGGTGGCACAGAAGCGCTTCTGAAGTGGCAATTAGGTTTAATGCTGCTTAGAGGTGGCATAAATGCATTTACACAACAATTTTAACTGCATAATACGAGGGGCTAAGGTGTGTCAGAGCAGGCATAATTTAGTCTGGCTTTTATTCTGCATTGTGTCTTTACACAGAATTTTGAGCAGGCACAGAGCAGCCTTAACTCAGCTGTGTAAAGATAACGTACAGTGGTGTGAATAAGTGTTGGCACCCATGCTAAAGTTGCCTAAAAAGAGGAACAAAAAATCATCTTTTGGATATTGATCTTAATGCCTTAATTAGAAAAATGAGGAAAACTCCAACCTTTAAGGACACAAATTTTCTTTGTGAATGAATAATGTATCATAAATAAATAAATGTTTTTCCTTAAAATACAGGGTGCATAAGTCGGTGCCCCCCTATGTTAAATTCCCATAGAGTCAGGCAGATTTTTATTTTTAAAAGCCAGTTATTTCATGGATCCAGGATAATAGGCATCCTGATAAAGTTCCCTTGGCCTTTGGAATTAAAATATCCCCACATCATCACACACCATTCACCATGCCTAGAGATTGGCATGGGGTACTTTCCATAAGATCATCTTTCAATGCAAATCAAACCAGCTATTAGGCTAACTGAAGAAAAACCATGCCAATCTCTAGGCATGGTGAATGGTGTGTGATGATGTGGGGATATTTTTAATTCCAAAGGCCAAGGGAACTTTATCAGGATGCCTATTATCCTGCTTTTAAAAATAAAAATCTGCCTGACTCTATGGGAATTTAACATAGGGGGGCACTGACTTATGCACCCTGTATTTTAAGGAAAAACATTTATTTATTTATGATACATTATTCATTCACAAAGAAAATTTGTGTCCTTAAAGGTTGGAGTTTTCCTCATTTTTCTAATTAAGGCATTAAGATCAATATCCAAAAGATGATTTTTTATTCCTCTTTTTAGGCAACTTTAGCATGGGTGCCAACACTTATTCACACCACTGTATTTGTTTCATAATTTAATCTCTCAGATTGAAGGCTCACGTGTTATGAAACAAGTGAGCCTTCAATCTCTCAGATGGACTCACACTGCTTTTACAGAATAAGACAGCAATAATTGAACCCTAACCCCACTACCCCCCCCCCTTTAAAACATTAACCCCCCCCCCCCCCCCCCCAATCATTATTTGTGTCAAAATATAATTTGTTTACATATGGAAGGATATTATTGCACATTGTACCTGCAAAGTGAATTTTGTTGTAATTTTTATTTGTGCCAATGTAGAAAAAAAGAAAAAAGAGAATGTTCTAAATGAAAAGATAACGTATTTGTAAGACTCTGCAGAAGACAAGACACGTTGTCACGACAACAGCAAAAGCTGCATAATTTAATTAACATAGAACCAAAGTGAAAGAAAAATCACAAGCTTGCATAAAACTATAATTCATATACTTGGATAAATGCATAGGCTATAATTTTTTATTTTTTTTTTGTGGTTTTTATTACCCAACCTTTTAATGAAGGTTAACCTCTAAGTCATATAACATTTTCCTGTTTTTGTCAAAGTTCCTTTATAATGCCGGTACATAGAAGGTTATAATATATAGAGTATTACCTCTCGCTTTTTCCTATGAGCAGATCTATGCATTCGGGCGAAAGACAGTGACACATGCAATGCTAATTCCACTTCCCAGACGTTTGTATTAAATGTAGTTGTAGGCTGCAAACAGACGACGCGTTTGTCAACCAGGTTTGTCAAGTTCAGTACCATTTCTTACCTCCGTTGCGCAGATGAGTCAGTCAGAGTCTACACCAGGGTCTCCACCGCACGTGCCACACAGCCTAGAACATTTAGTTCTTGACGCGCGGACTTATTGATCTGAGAATCCAGAGGATAAACGGACAGGATTATTCTCTTGACTGTTACCAAAAAACCCACAAAAAAACAAAAACAATCGACATTATTTGACGACAAGGTGAAACTCACTCCTTATTGCATGCAGTTCTTTTAATCGCTTTCCATGCATCCTAGCCTATATGTTGTTTAATGTTAACATTTGTAGGCTGTGGAGCCATATGCCTCATGTTTGTAACTGCTAAAAGTGTATGGCTATAGCCTGGTTTTGTCAAATTTGGTCATATCTTACGTGATTTGTAGATTATAGCCTATATAAAATAGGAATTATTTGAACAAACTTTCATTATAATGTATTTTATTTAAATAGCCTACATTTGCCAAATAAGGGACCTCTTGAGTGTTTTGCATCACAGTGCAGATTATTTATATTCTCTCTATACACATCCATCCACATCAGCGTGGTGTAGGTTACACTTCAGCAAGGGGTGGAAAAAGAACAGAGAAGTTGTACTTATGAAAGTATAGGGTTTGTGAAAGTGTGATGCTCAATTTAAAGTCAGAGTATCTAACCAAAAAATATCCAAGTTTAATTACAGGCCTGCTTAAATATTTAAAAGTATTTTTTTAAATTTTTTTTTTTAGTTTTAATCATCATGTAGGCTACCCTAGACATCTGATGTTTATTTAATTGAAACTAATACCCTAACACCTGTCACTTTACATGTTTGGAATACTAAAATGTGCACTGCAGATAATGGTCAAGTGTAGTATACATATAGAACAGTATACATTTTTTTGGACATGCTACCACTTAAAGTAAATTATGGATGTCTCTGATATTACAACATTTTGTACTTTGATTTATTTGACACTAATTATTAAATAGCTAATTTAAATTTCACATTGTCACAATTTCCCTGTCCTTGTCCATGAACTTTTATTTTGATATTCTTTATTGTCTGTGTTCAGTTTCTGTGTGTTTAGCTCCTGTTTCCTTGGTTACATAGTTATTCATTGATTAGTGTCTTACCCGTTCCTCATCATCCTGTGTATTTACTCAGTTATCTCCTGTTCTTTGTATTATGTTGACATTTTGTGCTACAAGTGTATGGTTCCTGATATTTATTAAATGTGATTTAATTGTTCATCTGCATCAAGCCTCTTTGAATCTGGATTATAAAATCAAACCAGCACGTAACACACATACAAAATAAGATATGATATATGCTAATTCAAAATGTTTAATCTCTAATCTCTTTCAACTATGCTAATAAATTAAATCTGGGTAATGCAAACATATCAGTGATTAAGTGACTGGTTGTGATGGGGCAGCACTATTCATTATTCCTTAATTGCTCTGTAAATGCAATTTTGTTTTCAGGAGTGGGGATGAGTCCAAATTATATTCAATGGTTAATAAACCACAAACTACAGAAGTTTTAATAGATCTAAATCTCTACAAAAATAGCTTAAATGAGGTACATTTATTAAAGTACTGTAGTAACACTTCAGGAGTAAAGTAACTTTTCCTGAATGAAATTTACAAACTATCTTTTCATTTAATCTTTTATATGCAAATGAAACCATAACAGGCTGTTTATCTCTGACAGAAGAAAACCTTAATCATATTCTGAATCACCACAAATTTTTTAGTCAAGAATGCCATTTTTTTAATCAGCAAATGCCAGTAGGCTATATTGAAAACATGACCACAAGTGTTTTTTATTAACATTTAATTTTCATGTCAGAATCGTGGGGGGAAAATGCTGATTCAATTATAACAGAGTGATTTTAATCTGCTAGATATGATCACTGAACACGAAGAGGAAAAAAGGTCAAACAAGTTTACATGGAGTGTCCCCACTTAGACCTTGGCAACGTGACATATTGGTCTGAATCCTTATCCTTGAAAACCCTCCACTTGTTTTCTTGTGCCATCCGTACTGAGCAGTTTCACATTAGAAGCTCTGTCGCAGATCCCTGCTGCTAAGATACCAAACGGAGGCAGCATTTTGTTCTGTGCTTTTCCATGCTTAAATACTTTAATAATCCTAGAAAAGCTAAAGGTCTGCTGACATAATATTAGAGATCTGTGATTTTAATTCATTACATTTTGGCACATTCGACAATGTATGTATTCTAAATATTTCAATATTACAAATCAATCAAATAAATGAGCTAAATAGCATTTCTCTGGGATGGATTAACATATCTGGAGAGAAACTTTAATAATCCGAGCCCATCTGTTCTGACACTCACACCATGTTCCTGGATTAACTATCCATCTTAAAAACAAAATCAGGCTTGAAAAGGGAAATCAATCCCTTTAAATGCAGACAATCACATATGCCATTGTGTTCCTGCTGACACCTCTTGTTGCTCTGGTGAATGAAACGGGAACATTTTGTTACTGTTCCAGTCTGAGAGGTTTTTGAGGCAGGTAACATGTTGCCCAGTGCTGCTGTTATTCAACATTTGGCATACTAACTTTAAAAGGTTGGATTTGATTTCAACTCTTTACACTTTACATTAATTATAATTTACATTTAATCATTCTGTGTAGAAATGAAATCATATATATTTAAAGATACTGCATAGCTTTAAATGTCAAATGTTACAACTGTCTGGCCTAAGGCTATCATCTTAAACAGAAAAAACATTTCTTTACACACTTTAAGAATTTGTTTAGACTTTAAATGAAAATTAATACAAATCTTCTTCAGTAAAACCTGTTAAATGTTACCTTACAATAAAAAGTAGGCCTATATATATATTTATTTAGTGGACAATAAATGTAATTTTACTGTAAAATATGATGTATGGAAGTCAAAAGTAGGCATATTAATGATTTGAAAATGTGAAAATATGATGTGAAAATCTATATTACAATCAACAAAACTATACACGGTTAACATTTACAGTATTGTTAAAATTGTGTGTTTAAAACAAACAAACAAGTTTCCTTAAAAATGAAAGTAAAAGAACATTCCCACAGATCCCTGCATGAGGCATAACATTTGATTATATCTTATTTAAATAATAAAGTTTGATATTGGTAACCAGTTATGTAAAAAAAACAACAACAGTGAATTCATGTTTAGGCTTATAGTGTTATTTTAGTGTTATGTGTTACCCTGATGGTAGGCATGATTAATAGAAACTATATTTATATGAACATTAATTAATCATGTGTTTTTTTATCATCACCTAGCCTATATTATTATGGTAATTGTAAAATATATGGAGAGAAAAATGCCATCCAGTAAACGTCTTCTTTGTATTTCCCAGTAAATTTCTTTCAGCTGTCAATAATTCTACCGGAAACCTTTTTTTTTTTTTTTTGCAATGCATCATATCACTTTAAACCTCCACGTTTTTAAAAATAATATAGTCGTGTTGTTCTTTCCGCGTATCGCTGTGCTCTGACTGTGTGGTTGTACATGCTGTTCCCAACTTGAGCTGTTCAGTCAGCACACAACGGGTTACGGGTCAGGGTGTCTACTAGGACACTGTGTTCTCATCAGCGCGAGCTACAGTACAGCCGGAACATTGTGTTACTTTGTGGACAGTTTCCAAGGCCTGCCCTTAATTTTTACACTACATTGCCCTCCCCCCGCGTGTACTCCTCCTCCTGTAGTCTCATTTCATTTCCCCTGTCCAAATGTCTCGTAGAGGCGTATCGTGTTGATTATTGGTGTGGAGAAGTGTAAAACACTGTCGGTAGAACATCTAGTACTCTCGCGGTGAGAGGGCGGGCTTATTCCTCTTTAAGCCGCTAGGCACAGGTTGTATTCGCCGGTAAGACTGAAGTTGCATACGGACGGATATATGGTCAAACTCATGAGAGGAACGGGCAACAAAAGGGAAATATTGTAAGTCTAGATTTCATGTTTGTTTTGTTTCTTCATCCGTCACATTGACTACCTTTTTTATACTTAAGACAGCTTTCTAGCTACTATAGAAAAAGCCTGTTTTCTCATTGTGGTATGCTTTTACTCCTAAAAGCAAGTAAAATATCGCCTTGTGGCCTTATATTGTAAAAATAAAATGAATGGATAAATACTAATACTGAAAAGAAAACTGTAGCTATCATTTAATTTGAATATTGCAATGTGTTTAGCAGCCTGTAGTTGCGTCTGAGATGTAGCCTATATGGAGCTAACAGAGGAAATGAAGCACCACTTTTCAATTCTGGTGCGAGAGAACTCATTGAATTTATATTTTTTTATTTTGTATACACACTTTTGCCACCTATGAGTCTCTTTCTCATGAATCCGTCAAAGCCACAATGACAGAAAATGTGAAATATACCTATGCTTATGAATTGAAAATGTTTTCCTTTTTTTTACTTTGAGATGTGACTCCTCAGTTTTTCATATTTTTGTAAATTATGTCATTTCATGTCCCCTACTAACCGTTATACCTATCACTGACCAGATACAGCTAAGAACTTGGTTACGCTGCTCTGTTTCAACCATATTTTCATAGAATCTGTTTCTATAAGTCGTTTTTTAATTGTAAATGACAAGTTGATTCTTGTGGCTTTAACAAGCACAGAAAATCCCTTTTTGTTGTAGCATAACCATGTATTTAGGTGTGGGAGGGCCAAATAGAATGATTTTAGATTTTACCATTGTCCAGAATGAACCAGTTAACCATCATCTTTAATTTGAGGTTAGATTAATTTCCTTCATTGTCTACGTGGGTCACACCCTTGATTTCAACGTCAGAGATGTTTTCAAGAGTTGAAAACCCACCATTCTCTACAGATAATTCAATTTTGTTGTTTACGACAATGTGTCATCAGTACAGAAAGAGTCTGGGTGTCTGACAAGGTGATTAACTAGGAATCTGTGAGTGCATGGTGTGCTTGAATGCGGACGGTATGTTCAAGGATGGAATGAGTCAACTGTCTCTGAAAGCTCATCTTTGTAACAGGAATGCCTGTTGCAATCTCCCCACACTGCGGACATCTGAGACGGAGCTCCAATAAGAGCTTAGAAAAGTCACACCACCTTTAATGAGTCGATCACTGGAGAGAAAGACTTAAGGACAGTTGGCTGGAAAAGCTTGAAGAGATAGTCAGGCATATAGAGACAAACACAGTTAGACAAACAGACAATGACAGACCGGTATGAATTGAGATATAGGCAGATGAGTTGGTCAGTGAATAAAACAGACACACAAAGTTAATAAATGCAACAATTAGTGAAGTACAGCACAAAATATCAGGCTTTTTATGCAAGTGGACATCATCTTTACGTTTTATGGCTGATTTTTAAGTAAGCTCTATTAGAGGAACTGCATAACATTTGATTCCAAGGAAGATTTTTAGAAGCACTCAGTTGTTAGAAGTTATTATCAGAATTTAGTTAAATTTGTTAACATGTAAAGCAGAAAAAACACACCAACAAAACCAGAGACATTTTTACTTTGCATTTTTTTTGTAGTTAGATGTTTAACAATGTTAATTCTGTTTCAATTACAGTGAAAAGGCTTCCAGCTCAAATTGTAATTTTATTTGTGACTCTTGTTGACTTGCATGTTCACGGCCTTCATCTTGGGTTTTTTTAGACTAACTCGTGCTCAAAGAATGATACATTTCCACAGCAATGCTGTTAGCCAGGATGGTAGCAGACTATTTTTGTAGATGCGTCACATAGCCTGGACTCTTAATTTTCACTCTGCCATATTCCCTTTATAAGACATAAACCCTAAACTCACATGCAGTGAGGTGAATATTTGTGATGGTGAATATATTACTTTCAATGCAAAAAATATGTTAGTTACTGCTTTCAAGTTAAGTCCCTGAAACAATAGACATGGTTATTTCTGTTGTTGTCTTTAGTTAGGTATGTGTGGCTATATCTGCTCTGCTGCATTAGAACTTTTCTTGAAATGTATACATTTCCTGTAACCTGCAGTGTTGTGTGGTCTAAGATTGAGAGCCTTGAGTCATTGTAGTATCTCATCGCCTCAAGTAACATGGACCGGACTGAATGTTCCCTTCTCCGTTCTGTTTTTTTCCCGTGCCTTTTTACTAGGTTTACTGACATACATCTCACAAGAAATCCTTCTCTGGAATCTGAACTTGTTCCAGGAACATAGAATAAAAGGAACATAGTGTTTCGTCACACATGTTCTCAAAATTTAGTGTACACTCTAATAAAACACCTCAAAAACTCTTTACACACACACACACACACACACACACACACACACACACACACACAAACACAAACACACACACACGCACACGCACACACGCACGCACGCACGCACGCACACACACACACACACACACACACACACACACACACACACACACACACACACACACAGGGACCAACTAACAATTTTTCTAGGAAGGAAAAACAAAACAGTTAAGACAATCTTGTGAAAAATGTCACAAACACAACGATACAAGCATAAGTTGCACACTCACATTTGATTTGCTTGTACAGTATACAGTATTTGGGCTAAAGCTAAGCTATATTAAACTTTGAGAGGTTATAATGTCTAAATAGATTTTTTAGGTTTGATATAAAAGAAAAAAACATGCTAGCATCACATAAGAAGGATTACAATGTATTTGTGTATGAAAATACCCCATTTGAATTTGATTTGTCTGAAGATAGCAGTGCCTTATAATATTTGTTTAAGATAAAAACGTCACATATTGTATGTTTGTTGTTTTTAGGGGACCACGGGTATGTATGAGTGGCGAGATGTCATCTTTAGAGGATATCTTTTCCACTAACCAGAGCCCAACTGCTGTCTTTAACTCCCAAGGCACAGATATCACTCCCAACGGTGACCATGGAGTGTGTAAGGTAATCCAGTCATTACTAACTCTGTATCACTGCTGTTAGTTTACAATTGCTGTATTTTCAGTGGGGTTAAAATGTCTGCAACCACTAGTAAAAAAAAAGTTTTATTTTTCACTTTTTTGTAATGTAATATAGCATTTTCCCTTAAACAATGTTTTATAGGCGATTATATTAGTTAAATCCAGGATGTATTCAGAAAGTTCATAAGAACATTTCGCTTCTTAAATATAAATTATTTTATTTAACATTCTCTTTATTTACAGGTTTAAAGAAAAGTTTCTATGTGGACTTTTAGACCTCACTGTATGTTGAATGTAACATAGTTCTACTAAAGTAATTTTGTGTGCTTGTGCTGTTGATTCAAGGAGCATGTTTTATTGAGATAAATCTGTTGAGAGTTAGTTAAAACCTGATTTGAATCTGCTATTTTCTTCAGATTCAGAATGATCTGGCATTACAGGGATAATTTACCCCAAAAAAAGAAAATTCTGTCATCATTTACTCACCATCATGTTGCTCCAAGACCATAAGACTTTTGTTCATCTTCAGAACACAAATGAAAATATTTTAAATGAAATCTGAGCAATTCTTTTTCCCTCCATTGACAGCAATTACAAATTTGACGGTTCAAAAAGTTCACAAAGAGATCGTAAAACTAATCCATATGAATTGAGCGGTTTAGTCCAAATTTTCGGAGACACGATCACTTTATATGATGAACATATTTAATTGCGATGCGTAACACACGAGAATGAACCTCATTGGTTTTCGCACGTCAAGCGAACATGGTTGAGCTTCCGCTTACCACAACTGATGTGTGCGTTTATATGTGAATAAAAGACTAAATTAAACCTGTTCAGCATATAAAGTGATCATGTTTCTTCAGAAAATTTGGACTAAACTGCTCAATTCATATCGATTACAAACGGAGTTTAAACCTTGTTTACTCGACGCGTCCGCACGAGCGCGAAGGTGCGCACGGCAAAAATGTTTACGCGTTGGGTGCGCAAGACCGGCAAGACCCCATTTCGCTTGGCTGTGTGGCTTTTTTTGTAACAGCGCGCGACGCCGCGTCCGAGGATGACCGACTTCAAGCCGAATCTGCCCGAGCATGTAGGCTACGTCTCACCGCACCGGCACGCAGTTTGCGCGTCTAAATTGCAAAGTTCATTGCAACGTTTTTTTTTTTTTTTTTAAGGATTCATTTAATGGAAGGCACATTCCCTTATAGTTGTCTTGCTGTTCATTTTAAATAAATGTAGAGTGAGTTGTCCTATAACAGACGAACAGTTATTCAACCGAACGTCTAGCTGCTATCTTAAAAAAAAAAAAAAAAGTTCGACTATCAGTCGACTACGGCAAAATCTAACGAATCAGATTTGACTATGAAAATCTTTAGTCGAAAACAGCCCTTACTTCCGAAGATGAACAGAATACTTATGGGTTTGGAACTACATGAGGGTGAGTAAATGGTGACAGAATTTAAATGTTTGGGTCAACTAAGCCTTTCATTTAAAATAAATATGAGGTAGTGTAAGGATGGATTGTTCACTTTTTTTCTCCCATACGTCTCTCTACAGATTGTGAAACAGCATGGTGTGGATGGGGAAAGGCCGATGATTGGGGACAAGGTGTTTGTCCACTACACAGGCAGACTCCTCAATGGAAAGAAGTTTGACTCCAGTCTAGACCGCAAGGAGCCTTTTGTTTTCAATGTGGGAAAAGGTAATCGATTTCATAGATTTATTTAACTTTTTTTTTTTTCGTATTTCATTTTGTTTAATAAAAAAATAAATGTGTTTTATTGAAACAAATACTGTGTTGCAAGAGAGAAATGTATTCTTTAATGAAAGAAATCCATTGTGACAAATGGATAAGCAGATAAATCAGTATACGTGCTTTTCTATTATATGTATATTAGCATATACATTTAATATTGGGCACTGTTTAGGGTGCAATTACTTGGCTCAACTTAATGCAGTTGTGGAGCATTAAATTTTGATAGATTTGCTAATCTTATATTTAACTGCCAACTCTACTCAAACACCTGCAGCAGAAACCCAAACTTTACTGAGTACGCCTTAATAAAATTAGACATTAGTCACATTAACTCACTTGACTGGTGAACTGCTAGCAATAGTGTAATTGCAAACATAGCAACATAGTCATCATATACCCATCTGCTAAACAGAACTCCACTCTTCCCCACACATACGAGAAACTCTTTTTAAATATCAACATAAAATAATATACAAAAATCGTTTCATCTCAACCCCCCCCCCCCCACACACACAAATATACTTAATTTAAACATTTACAATATCCAGTCCCATGCAAAGCATCTAGAATCATCTGCCAGTTACAGCAACAAAACATACCGTATATAAATTATTAATGTAGTCCCACACAACAAAAGTAAGCTTTTATTAAGCATTTTAAATCAACTACAACTACCAATTACATTCAAGAATTGGACTGTACTAGTTCATTTTTTTTCTTCAAATATAATCTGTACGTTTTGTAAATGTTTATTAAAAAAGAAAATCTAATCTAAATGTCTCATTTGTATTTTTATATGAGTTGCACATGCAAATAGTTTATTACACTTACATGTCAATGATTCGTTATTACTCATGGAACCTGCCAATTTGATTCAACATTTCTCACTTAAAAGCAGGGCTGAATTTCCTGTTTAATGACATTTGCGGTTTAAGGGGTGAATTACTGGTGTTGTTTAGACGTGTGGTGCCTCCCTTATTATCTGTTGTTTCATTCCCAAAGACATAATTTCTCATATAGATATTAAGAAAAACTATTTACTATGAAAATGAGCCACACACTGATTTTTGGTTCAGTTTTTGAAATTAAAATACTGCACTACTCAGTGTTTTTCAGTATTTGTGGATTATGAAGTTATTTCATATTTATTTACAATAAGTAATATAAATAAAACAAAGAATATATATATATATATATAATATATATATATATATATATATATATATATATATATATATATATAAGAAGTATTTACACTTTATTTTAAGGTGTCTGTGTATACAAAGTATACATTTAAGTACTGAGTAATAATAATAAACTACATGTACTTACTATAGGGTTAGGGTCAGGATTGGGGTTTGATTTAGGGTTAGTTGCATTATGCATAATTTATAGTTATTATTGTAACTACATGTAACGTGTAACAAGGACACTGTAAAATAAAGTGTTACTGCATTTTACTTATAAAGTTATTTAAGTTACTTATATTTATCTTATAATGGCAAAACATTTACAATAGTATTGAATTCATAAGTAGTGTCTGGTTAATTCACACAGGTCAGGTCATCAAGGCGTGGGATATAGGTGTGTGTTCCATGCAGAAAGGAGAGGTGTGCTTGATGCTCTGTAAACCTGAATACGCGTACGGTTCAGCTGGCAGCCCACCAAAGGTTCCTCCCAATGCCACACTTGTGTTTGAGGTAGGAACATCAAGCACTTAAAAGTGTAACTTTGACGATTTTTAACCTGCTTTTTTTTGTCGGGGTTGGGAGAGGGTTATTAACAGAACAGTTATGAAGGGTAGGTTTATCACTGAAAAAATGTATCATACTTTGTCTACTTTTTAAACAGCATTATGTTAAAAGTGAGACACTATGGCAACAGCTTACTTACCTGTACACTATGGCATTTTGCTTCGGGCAGACCTGACAGAGCAGCTGTTTATTTCAGTTTTCCCCCTCTGTTTTGGCATGAAATGTTAACTACAAACACTTTAGATTACAAACACTTTCGATTTTTTTGTCGCAGCGTTCTCTCCATATTTAAGATTCTTTGCAGCCTTTATCCACTTCCTACAACGCACTGGATCCTTCACTGGAAACTGAAAGTAACCCACTCCCGCTAAACCTTTACTCTTTGTATTCTTGCATCCGGGAACAATACAAGTCGACACCATTATGACCAAAAGTTTACTAAGAAGTATTTTCTACTAAATCAAGGCAGTATTTGACTCTGGTAAGCGTATCCAACAGCAGACTGGTGGGAGTGGCCTTGTGCATTAGGGGTGTGGAACATTTTCTAACTATTTGGCAAAAGGGAAGACAACTGTTTTTCCCCCCTCCATTTTCTTTAGTCAGGTAGCACTGATAGCACAGCGCTGAAGTACCCCTTTAAAAAAACGTTGGATTCATGGATTAATTTTGAAAATATCTTGAAGAGTTTGTAGAGAATACATTATTGGTGTTTCTTCTTCAGCCCTGGATACTTCTGGCTCTGTGGTAGGGCTGCACGATATTGAAGAAAAATGCGATATTTGATAACTCTGAAATATTCGATGTGCGATACGATAATGCTTAAAGTTTGTAAAATAAACTTTTAAAAATTATCTTTAAAATATATTTAAAATTATATAACCTACATAAGTTTTATTACATTCTTTTTGTGACAAGAAAATTTCTGAAAGTGAACAGCTGTGTTTTACTGTAGCATAAGAAGTAAGTGTTATTTTAACATCTGTGTAAACCACAGGGTTTAGGGTTTTAGGTAGGCCTACATTAGGTTTAATAAACAACAGAAACGGAATAATAAAATGCTAAAAAATACTGCTTAGTTTTCACTGTATGAATTAAATATATTCTTTTTAAAGCTACAAAAGTTTTTCGGCCAAGTGATTTTCTCTTTGTCTTTTGTTCATGATAATTTCGATATATTGTGCAGCCCTACTCTGTGGACATTTAGAAAGTGTTTTTTATGTGACTTTCATATAACAAAAAGTTGAAATGTGGTATTTTTTTTATTAAAAATCATCCTCTGGGACATAAAAGGGCCCGAAGTTGAAGCACGCGGTTATATTTGTCTCACAGTGGTGTATACAATGATCCAGAACACAAAAAGCCTCTTTTGGTTTGTTACATTTAAAAGTACAAATGGTTCTGCTTCCCACACTTAGATTGAACTGCTGAGCTTCAGAGGGGAGAAAATCACAGAAGATGGTGGGATCATGAAGAGAATAAAGGTCAAAGGTGAAGGCTATAACAGTCCTAATGAAGGCGCCACAGTCCATGGTAAGTCTGAGAATTATGAATATTCATAATATGGTTGTAAATCATACAACAGAATGTGTTTGGATACAATATTAATTTGGATTACAATTCTGTTTGTTTTCTGTGCCTTAGTACACTTGAAGGGGTGGTGTGGAGGTCGGTTATTTGAGTCTCGGGATGTCACCTTTGTTGTGGGTGAATCAGAGGACGCGGGTGTTCCTTTAGGAGTGGACAGGGCCATGGAGAAAATCCAAAAGGGCGAATGCTGTTTATTAAACTTAAAGCCCAAGTAAGAATTGCCATTCTGTTCAGATTTTTAAATATTTACTGATTGTTTTTAATTTTATTAAGAGCTGGATTATTTGTTTGGTATATACTGTTTGAAAAATACTGTTTATATAATAAAATATAATATATCACCATCTTAACTCAGTTTGTGTTATGCTTTCAGGTATGGTTATGGCAAAGAGGGTAAAAAAGAATATGACATTGGATCAAATTCAGAACTACAATATGAAGTGACACTGAAGGACTTTGAAAAGGTGAGATATTTCATTTTAGACCCATAGTATTTAATAAAAGCTTTCTGAATGATCCCAAAGCTCAATGAATGATAGAATGATCATAGACAGTAGGGCCACAAAAAAACAAAACAGAAGCTGCGTTAATTGTATTTTAGGCTATATATTTTTATGCATTACACTGTAAAAATAATTATGTATAAAATATATACAAAATGAAGTATTTAATCATTGTTTTATTTCATTAATACGGAACGTAATAAACAGGATTAGCCAGGTTAAAAATTAAGTTTTCAAACATGCATATCTTCGAAAAAGGAGTGGAAAATACCAGAATACCAGTGTGCCCTCTAATGGTCATATACAGAACTGACAGAAAACCTAATACTACATTGACAATTCCTCATGTTTCAGGCCAAAGAATCCTGGGAAATGGACCTTAATGAGAAACTGGAACGTGCTGTTTTAGTCAAACAAAAAGGGACACAATATTTCAAGGTTCGTCTACACTTTTGTCTTTATTATAAAGTTGCATGCCTATTCTTGCCTACTGAGGTGCTTTTTATATTATTATAGACATGCATCCCTGCATTTAGTAATTACTTTAACAATACTAAATATATGAAAATAATAATAATTGTTATTAGTAAGATTAATATATACAGTGCTGGTCAGAATTATTTGGCCCCTTGGTAAATATGATCAAAGATGGTTGTAAAAAATAAATCTCCATTGTTTATCCCTTTGATATTTTATATTTTAAAACAAAACAAAAATCTAACCTTTTATTGAAGTAAAATAATTGAAAGTGGGGGAAAATCACATTATGAAATAAATGTTTTTCTCCAAAACACATTGTGAACAATTATTTGCCCCCTTTTATTAAATACTTTTTGCAACCTCCTTAATAACTCTGACCAGCACAGATATAAAATATATATATATATATATATATATATATATATATATATATATATATATATATATAATTCTAAATAACTAATATTATTCTAAATAATCACAATTTTTTTTTGAGCTCAAATGCGTTCTACAATCATCTTATGTTCTTGTTTTGATGGCAGCAGTCAGGTAATTGACATCCTTCTTTATAATGTGCATTCAGGCTGGACTGTACAACCATGCTGTAATTCAGTACCAGCAGATTGTAAACTGGTTAGAGATGGAGTGTGGTACAGAAAAGGAGCAGCAACAAGCCATCCAGTCTTTCCTCTTAGTGGCCCATCTGAATCTGGCTTTGTGCTATCTGCGTTTGCGAGAGTATTCTCAAACAGTGGAGAACTGCAACAAGGTAGAGTAAGATAACAGTGAACAAAAAGTCATCTACAGTATGTGTGTCAATTTCTTTTTTCCCCTAACCGTGTCATACTGGTTTTCATTACTAGGTAATGGAGCTGGACCCTGAAAATGAGAAAGCTCTATATCGGAGAGGTGAAGCGCGTCTGTTGCGCAACGAGTTCAGCCTGGCCCTGGTGGACTTCAGGAAAGTTTTGCAAGTTAACTCCTTCAACCGCGCTGCCCGCAGCCAGATCGCCATCTGTCAGCGCAAGATTCGTGAGCACCATGAGCGTGACAAGAAGATCTATGCAAACATGTTCCAGAGGTTTGCTGAACACGATGCTAAGGTATTACACTTGCCAGAAGGAAAAGTTTATTCTTGACAAATTCACTCATGTTGCCGTTTTATGAATGCAGCATTAGGAAATTATTGATTCTTTACTTGAATAAACAATGCTCTTGGTTGTATTTAACAAAGCTAATCTCATTCAAAAAAACTAATACTGCAGAGAGGCTCAGACATAATCTTGGGATAAAGCTTATTTACATTTGGCAAAGTATTAGTCCAGGTAACGAATAAAATCAATGCGTTTCATGATGACTTTAAAGCTAAATAAATGCAGTATGCAATATTTTTGTGTGAGGTAAGGACTAAAATTGAATGAGAATCTTCCCCTTTTTAGTAGATAAATAAGTGGTTCTCAAACGTTTTGACTTGAAAAAGTCCCATTGAACTGTGTTCTTCAATAAAATGATTGTTATTGAGGTAAAAATAAAAAGAAAGTTAGATTATTTTAGTGAATTAATAATAATCTATTAACTTAAACACTTAAATAATCATCCTGTGTCCTCCTTGGAAATTTGCTGAGCCCCCCTGATTGAGAACCACTGCTTTAAATTAAATTTGTGTATTTTGAAAATGTGCATATTTTCAGTTTTCGTTTTTTAGTCTTATTATAGTTTTATTAATATTTGAATTTAGTTTTTATTTATTTTAGTTTTCATGCTAAGTTTAGTTTCATTTTGTTAATTTGTTAAGTGTCATTTTATTAGTTTTTTGTTTTATTTTTATAGCTATTGTTTTATTTATTTCAGTTTTAGTTTTTTCCAGGTAATCAATTTAGTGCTTCAGCTTTCGGTTTATTGCCAAGGCGGCATTTCTAATTTATCTTTAAATTAATTAACTAATATTTATATTTCAGCTTTATATTTCAATTAACAGAAATCGTTTTAATAGTTTTAGATAATAACCCTGTTAAGCACATCTCAATTATTAATGTTCGCATTAAACCTATTTAATGGTGTTTTTTGTGTGCCATTTTTGGAACAGTCCTTGATCACCATTCTGCATAGGAAAAAAATCAAACCTGTTTGTAACAACATGGTAGCAACTAGCAAGTAAATCATTTTTGGGCAAACTATCCTTTTAATAATTGCCATCTTTATTCAGGGTGGCCGCGGGTCCTTAAAAAGTCTTAAAATGTCTTAAATAAAGTTTTCCTAATAAAAGATTCGATGGGTCTTAAATATTTCTCATCACATTACCGCTAAAATTTCTCCAGTTTGACGGACCCATTGTCCGTCAAATAACCAGTGAAGCATCGAATTGGGAGAATTATTTTGATTTTAATACATAAACAGCGATTGATAATGATAATGTATTTCTGGTAGCGCTGTTTCTGAGTCTCTGAGAGAGATTTTAAAGTGAGAAATCAAAACAAATGACCATAACAGCACACATTAAAAACTCACAGAAGAAACATACTGAGGTAAAAATGAAAAATTTTGAGTTTTTTATTTATAACATGACGAGAGCTATTTTGCTGAATATTCCCACGATTGCAAATGTTACATTGATTTTAGTTCAATAAACAAGTAGTTAATTTTAAACTACTTAGGTTAAACATTAAATATTACATATAATGTGTATTTCCATCACAGGTTTGGTCTTAAATTTCATTCAAAGTGGTATTAAAAAGTCTTTAATTTAACTTGTTTATATCTGTAGACACCCTGTTATTGTTTGAAGAAAATACTATTGTTTAGCATCTAAAAATGTTGTCTCTGTTTGTAGGTGGGCCGATTAAAAAGGAAAAAAGAAGATAGTGGAATTTCAGATCAGAATAAACAGGGACTAAAGAGACCAAATCTCAGTCAGGACGGCTCCTAAAACTCCAGACGCTATTCAGGAGGCCCAAGTACGGAGGTCCGGCTGTGGGGATGGCAGGCTTGTCCTCGACTGCGTCACAAGAGAGGCAATGGCCCCTCTATACGCTTTGACCTCTGACCTCATCATCTCCCAGACTGAAAACAAATGCTGGGAAATATTCTAATAATTAGGTTTAAGGATATTGAGGAGCTGCAAACCTTAATGCCATTCCTACAAGAACAGAAAACAAACAACAACAAAAACCAAAGCGCATAATTCTATGACCACCTGTAAACCTCTACGGTGCACGCCTCTGCTCTCAGAAAGGCATTCATCCGCTGCATTAATGCGAAAGCATATGGTTTAATATTATATTGCATTATAGACTTGAATACAACCTAGTACCTTACCATGTACTGTAACTGTGCAGTATTCAGTGTAATTGCATCGACTTTGTGCATAATCAGATTAGGAGTTTAAGTTTGCAGTTGTGGATGTGTTCTGGAGGCTTGATGTTTTTTGTATTATATTTGTATAAGTGTGTATGATATTTAGATGCAAGTGACCATAGTGGATAGCTGGACCTAAAAGTGCAATCCTCCCTTTGGAGAAAACCTATTTTGTGACTCTCCCAGCTGTATTCTTTGAGGAGTCACAGTAGGCCCACATTCACAAACACACTTTTGATACTTCTGAGAGACTCGTGCATGCTTCTTTACTGCATCCTGGGAGTGTCCTAGATTTGGGACTATATTTGAAAATATTTACAGGTTAGTTTCAACCTGAAACCCGGTAGATATACTTGTCTGAAGTTCAATAGCTATATTTTTGAGCTGAGTTTTCATTACAGTTTGAAGCTCAAATGCTTTTTAGGCAAATCTTTTGACAAGACAGGAATATTTCAAATAACTGTTCTCTTAAAACCCACTTGTTCATTTGATCAAATACTAACTAGTGTGGTTTGCATGTTTTTCAGTATGTTCCCCATGTTTCAGACAGTTTTAATAATATTAATAATGAACAGTTTGTTAACTTTTTTCTGTTTACCGTTTGATGCAGTACAGCAGGCCTGTCAATAAATATTCAAAGAAAACTGCTCAACTGTCTCGTGTTTTTGTTGTAAGTTGGATAAGAAACTTTTTTCAAAAACATTAAAAACTCATAGACTCCAAAACCTTTTTGAGCAGGCCTATTTGTAGACGTTTAAGAGGCTGTTGTGTCGACCTTGATTTATTGCAATATTGAGGTGTTCAGTTTTATTTTGATTGTAGAAAATAAATGTGATAAACTCCTCACAAATCTTGTTTTTCACTGGCATGCCTCGGCGTTGAAGATCAGTGCAGTGAGATACTCTTTTACTCAAGTTGAATTGGAACTGTTGACTTATAACTTGTAATTGAGTCATGTAAGGTATCTACATTTATTTTAAGTATGGCTTTCAGGAATGCTTTGCAGAGAGGCCTTTGTCCAAGATTAGGGGAACTTTACCCCACATTTTGTGTAAAAGTTCCCTCTAGCAGCCTTTTACAATATATATATTTTTTAATCAAACCAAAACTCTTGTACCATTTCCTTTTAGACAAATTGTTGCTCCAGTAATATTTAATAAAAGTTGAATAGTTCATCGTTCATTTTAAAATGTAAATTTTTCTTACTCTTGTGACCTGTGTAATAATTTTTCGTTCTAAGACACAAATAGCTTGTGTTGAGTAAAATTAAACAGCCAAAGCCTATTTGCACTGGATATACTGGTTTCGGCCTAATCACCAGCTGCAGTCATGTCCTCATGTCATATGAGACACCAGCAACTACCTGCTAATGCACTCACAATCTCCTAAAGTAGCCCTGTTGTTTAGCCCTCCTAAAGTTTAGTTGAATAAGGGAAAAACGCACAGTACCTTCAATGCCCTGTAGATGGCGATATCGCTTGTTTTGTACATAGACTGTAAAAAGGTTTTGTAGCAGAAATAAACGGCTGCAGAAAAATGTTAATTAACCGAATTCGGAACATACAACCATACTATTCTGTTTATGCCATAGGAAGATATGGGAGAAATAGAGTCAGAGAATGTCTAGAAGAGATTTGGCACTGTCTGGTTACTTCAGGTTTCTAATGGAACTGCAACCAAGATGATACACAATGGGGCTAATAGGAAGTGCCAAGGCTCTCCGTAGTAGACGGGCTCTGATAGAGCCAAGTTGACTAAAAGTTGCTAATACACAATACTCAGAGTACAAAGTAGACAAAAAAGATACTTAAGTAGGCAACATTTACGCAAATACTTTACACCACTGCTGGAGACTTGTATGCAAAATATGCAGGGTCAATAATTCAATGAATGGCAAAAATGTTGCTATATGCAATATTTTTAAATAAAATATTTAATGTAGCCTACAATACAAGTAAATACTGCTTATTTAAAAAACCACCAGCAAATAGTATAGAAATGTGGTTTATTTAATTATTTTAAATAATTATTACTCCTATACGTTTAGAACCCAAACTGTGCAAGAGTAACACAATTAGTACAGGCAAAATTCACAAATGAATTTACATTGTAACTGGCCCACTTTACAAACCCATGGGAAAAGCATTCCCCTCTATTCCCTGGAACAATTTTTTTGTAGTGCAAATATTCTGCTTTTTCATCCTCAGCAGTGTGGGAGGCCTTTTAGGTGTATTTGCAAATAGAGGCCTTTAGCCTTTAACCCAGTTGTACACTAAAGGGCACAATCACCGACTCATTCCGGAGAATGATAAACAGTTTCAAACTAACTTTACAAATGCAACTTGTTACCACTCTCATTATATAACCCCCCCCCCCCCCCCCTTTAATCTCCAATGGTCATTGTGCAAATGAAATAGCAGTTTAAAATGTAGGATTGTCATAATATAAACTACATACTAATGTAATCTAATCAATTACATTAATACAAATCACATTGACAGTAAAACAGCAGTACAGTATATAACTAACAGTATGTCACGCTTGACAGCAATGCACGTCTAACGTTATTCTCTAAACCATTTAATCCTAGAATTCCTGCTTTCCCCTTTCACCTAGTTGTCTAATATTTGCTTGAGTGATTCAAAACAATACTTAAAGCAAAAACAAGCTTAGTCACCAACCCATTTCAACCAGCAAACATTTTCAGTCCTTTGACTTCTGATTTGAGCAAAGCATTTATTAAAACATTATTAACCACTGGCCTTTCTAGTGCATCAGTTATAAAAATGACCTACAGATATTCCCTTAAATTATGCATTTCACTAAAAATATAGACAGACTAAACATCTAAGTAGATTTAAGTAGCAAAATATCGTTCTATTTTCTTGAGAAAATGCTGAGTGAATGTTGCAACATTTGTACTATAATAACTCACAACATAATTTACTTTCTTAATACTTTCATAAACCAAGCGTTTGCCTATAGACACAAAATAGCAAAGGGCTGCATGATTGAAATTTTACTATTCTAAAATACTATTACATTGTGACATTTGATTGATATGACTCCTTTTACAACTCACCAAGTCTGTCATAGTGAGCTGCACTGGTTAAACCATTACAAACCGTTTCTCGAACTCAAAAGTAACACATTGTCCAATAATTTATCATCATATACCAACTGTACTGAACATTGATCTATCCACAATGGGGTTGGCCCTTTATGATAATAAATGATTTTTTCTTCCACTATCTTCTTCAGAAGAACGATATCTTCTGACTGTTTATGATACAGCAAAGCTGGTGGCGCTACCACACTTAAAGATGACGTCAAACTGAGTTTTCCCTCAGATACAGCTGTATGTGGAAGTTATGTGTATATTTTCCATTTCCAGTTTAAAGCGATCAACTTTTAGATGCTTGCAACTGAGAAACGTAGATGATAATGTTCAATAACTTAAAACAGACATGTACAGTTTGTGTTGCCTTCTTGAAATCTCATGATGATCTTAAAGGCATTATTGGTATAAAAGTTGTCCAAAAATACAGCCCAAGGATGTTCCCCCCTTCCCAATGTTTCTCTATCAGTCATGACTCATGGGACATGTTGTACTTTGTGTCGCGGTCACAGGGTTTCTTTTTGTCTTTCTGATGTCAAAGGTAGATCACTTGCTGGAGTGCAAAGGACACGCAGTCTCTAAAAAATAGCAAAGCATATAGTTGAAAAAGATTAAAAAAGTGCTTTAAACATTGCTTAGTGTTTAGTGTTAAATCATGCATGAAATTACCTGTTTCAGTGTACCAGGAGTGATAAGGATAACATAGATCATCCATAAAGGAACCAACAATGTTGAAGAGAGAGTGAACCACCAACCAACAGCATAGCCCCACCAGGGGTATTCGAATGTGTTATTAAACTTTAAAGGAGTGAATTTGACCAAAGAGAAGATAAATGTACCCTAAAGAAGCAAATACAGTACATCAATTGAATTAATGCTTAAGACATAATAAAGACCTTTGATATTCTTCTATAAAAGTATTACTTCCTAACGATCGACTGATAACAGAATACTTTCTGATTTTAACACTGAAACTGTGTTTTCAGTGAAGCTTCATTAAAAAGGAAGTGCTATTCAAATACACTTGAATTGATTTAATAATGGTGAAGAACTAGAATAACACTGCAATTTATTACCTAATATGACCATACCACCTTGAATCAGAGTAAAACGTGCACTTACTATACACACAACAGGAGTGACATACTTCCAACAGTATTTCATTAGTGTTAAAGGACGATAACCGATCATGTCTACAATGTTTTCATATAGACGATCAGCACCTGAAAACCAGAGACAAAACATAAGTCTTAGGGGAGATTATACATAAAACAATAAGAAATAATTTACCATGGCTGCAACCAAAATCTTGACTAGGTACTTGTTTTGAATAAGTAATTACTTTGCGGCCGCTAAAAAGTATTTTCTATAGTATGAATGTGTGTAGTATGAATCTAATCCGGACGTACTACATTCACCATGTTGCCATTGCCATGTGACCTACCAGCGACAGTCACAAATCTTTTCCATTGGCCACATGGGATAGTAAAGTGTCCACATATGCACACTTCAGAATTTCACCGGAAGTAATAGGTCATACGGGTACTTTTTGTCTACTCTTTTATGAGTACTGTGAATTCAGAATATTTTGTCACATACTGCTTTTGCCAAATATAGTAGGAGAGTATGAGAGTATAAATACATATTAAAAGACTGCCTACCAGTTTTGTGCTCAGTTCTTATTGTTTATGATTCATGACATGATCAACCTTTACTATAAACAGTGCAGACGTATGGTGGTGGCTTTGCTTAAAAATCTGGGCTAACAACTGTCCTTGGTGAAGGCATGATTTAACGCACCAGTCGCTCTGATAGAGTTGTCCCTGAATAGTATAATTGTATAGTACGATAGTAGTTCAGCATATCACAAGGGTTGATCTAACTTTGGCACAGTGTTTTAGCAACACAACCTTCAATTCGGTTTAATCAAGCACCATACACATTTAAATGAAGCTATTCTCAAATATTCTTCCTTTATATGTAAATTCAAGTTCATTTTGGACCCTATGATTCCACGATGCAAAAAACATAGATTGAATCACGCAATTCAGTCATAAAAATGGCTATATAGACTGTATAACATGGATGACTAAAAAGTAGGGCTGTAAACATTTAAATCACGATATGGACTGGTGTTTGTGAAAATTAAGTGCAAAAAGACTATTTAAATATGAAGTCCTTATGTTGTGATTGTCTCTGTGTAAATACTGTAAATGGTGTGGTTTCGTCAATCAACTAAACATACATTTTAAAAGAGTAATTAAATTTTAAATGTTTTATGCCTTTACCATCATATTTAGTCATAATTTTGTTTTAAATCAAATTCAGAAAAATGTAAATTAACAGATTTTCTAAAATAATCCCCATTTCACAGGGCCCTATCATTGTAAACTAAAAAAGTAGTTATTTTCATGATTTCAATTAATTAGAGATGCTTTTAATAACTAAAATTTTATTTCAATCTTTAAAACGGAGTCGGGAGAAGTTTAATCAGAAAAAGTGGATTTACATTTCTTTTTAAATAAAACTGAATTTGAGAAAACATAAAAAGGATTTCATAGGGCCCTCTGTATTAAATTAGATTGTGTTGTTTAGAAAAAATACATATGTGCAAATTTCTATGATCGTGCTGCAGTAATTGATCAAATGATGATCAAAAGTGGAGAAGAGAATAATAATCAGGCATACTGTATATTCAGTACAGACACATTTTAAAGAGGCGATTTAGTAATATTACTCACCATAAAACCAGCCAATACATATTGATTGTGCAATGGCAAATAGAAGGAGGGTCATTCCACTGCAGGAATAGTAATCAAATAACTGGAATATATACAGACCACCCTATTGAGCAATGCAAAAAATATAACAAAACATGATTAGCACTCAAATCTCAGATTTTCTCATTGGTTATTACGTGGGCTGATTTAGACAGCATGAATCAGGAAAGACTAATATCAAAGAACAAAATAATCCCAGTGTAATGAATAAATTATGAACATATTCACCTCGGTTACCATCAGGAGGCCAATGAGGAAGCAGCTCACACAGATGATGAGGAGGAAGAGTTTACGACGGTGTCCTTGGAGGAAGAAAGTGGGGTTCATGTCTGTTATGGCTGTCATGAGAGCCTCCAAACCCACAAACTGAAAAATAGAATGAGGTGTAATGACATTTTTAACGCAGTCCTGTTTTAAAGAATTTGTATAACACGTTTACTGTAAGTATATTGCATGCACAAAACTCTTGATGAGAATATTAAGAATATGTATCATAATGTACACACAATGTATGAAACATCTGCTACTTTGTCAAATAGCTTTATAAAAAGTCACGTCAAGTCACTTTTATTTTTATAGAGCTTTATACAAAAGTAACTGTTTCAAAAGCAGCTTCACGGTGATAAACAGGAAAGTAACAGTTCATTCATTATGCAATTATTATGTAAAGCAGCTCTACAAAAGACCATAATACCATTATTCAGCTTCATCCGATAGTGTCAGTGCAGTCAAAACAAAATTAAATTTTCACAGTCAAACACATCATGTACTTGAGAGATAATGTGCTCTCACCTCACTGTCAAGGCCCAGCAGAATAATCATGAGGAAGAAACATATAGACCACAGTTGAGGCATAGGCATCATTGCTACAGCTCGTGGATATGCAATGAAAGCCAAACCAGGGCCTGGCAAAAGAAGTGAAATGTGAATTAATGTGTGGGAAATGTATAGAAAAAATTAGTTTGAAAGTGTCAGGAAAACTGACATAAAGAATCCGCTGTTGTTTAAGTTACCTGACTCTGCCACCATTGAGATATCAACCCCCTGTTCCAAGGCCATGAAGCCTAAAACAGAAAAGATGGCAAAGCCAGCCACAAAGCTGGTTCCACTGTTCAGCAGGCACAGATAAACACAGTCTCTACATGCAGAAACAAAGCAAGCAGTCAAAACCCATCACAGCAATCTGTCTATTATACAGTCATTAGCTGTTCTTACCCAATTTATATATATATATAAAACTCTAAAAATATATCTGTATTTAAATTTACTTTAATGACATGAGTTCTCTCACTTGTAGCAGTTGTTGTTGTACTTATTGTAGCTTCCCAAAGCTGTAAGGCACCCAATGCAAAGAGCGTAGGAGTAAAATATTTGTGTTCCGGCATCCATCCACACCTAAAGGCATGAGAGAGCAAGTTCACAACTACTGACCAACCGATTGGGTATTTAGCAATAACATGACACATGAAGGGTCAGGTGCGGTTCCACTGAGAAATATCCAAGTTACGTTTTTTTAATGCTTTGGTGTCACTGATTATTTAGCGATTGTTTTTTTTTTAAAGCTTAATCATTTGTTTTGGCATTCGTCTGTAGAGACTGATTAAGCAAAATATAATAAACAACGTCCTATATAAGGAGGTCTAAGAATTTGCATTTGTCCCTGGCTGATAAAACATTTGTTCTTGTAACTTAAATTGACACTGACTTCAGATTTGCATGCATCATCACATAAAAGCAGAACTTTTAGGCTTTTTCAGATGCTAACATAGAAATACACTATTCACCATTCTTAATTTCTTCGACTGAAAAGGTCCAAATAATAAAGCTGTGGAATAAGAAAGTGTGATCTCATTCTCAACATTGCGCCCATCATGAAAAGGGAACTTTTAGGTAAAATAAAAGTTTCTAGGTCACTGATATGACTGGCCTGATTGTCATGTGAGTGTACATCATTTTAACAACAATGATTGCACCAACAAAAGCAATTTTAACTCTTCAGTTGCAAATGTCTTTTTTCAAATAGAAAAAAAAAAACGTAATCTACTACTCATATCACTCATATGTCTCCAGATCTGTATACCTGTGGGTCTGCAAGGCGTGTTGGATTTGGGTAGAGGTAGAAGGTGATGCCATCAATGGCTCCAGGCAACGTAAGACCTCGTATCAGAAGCACCAGTAGCATAGCATATGGAAATGTAGCAGTAAAATACACAACCTAAAAGATTAAGAACAAAGGCAATCCCCTTTTGAGATCCAGCATACCTAATTTGAATTTATATAAACAGTATCAACGGGACTAAGTTAATATTCATGACAAACAGACTGAGGAAACATGCAGACAAATTAGCTCTTACCTTGCCTGTGGACTTCACTCCCTTCCACACACAGAAGTAGCAGATGATCCAGGCCAACAGGAGACACAAAGCCAGCTCCCATCTCACACTGCCCAGCTCATTCACACTTCCAGTTATATTCAGTACTCGCCTCCTACAAGAAACACTTATTGTAATTCTAATTTAACTATTTTATTATTTCTGAATTCATGTATCTACACAATAATTACACTTGAAAGTTGTGCTTGCATTAAGTGTTAGTATGCATTTAAGTCATTTAAATTATTATAACTTAGATTTGAATATGCACCCCTGAAGCAGCACATTTTGCATATAATTACAACATATTACATTAACTATAAAAAACACTTTCAGGACTTTTGAAGATTTTATTAATTTAATTATTATTAGTTTATTTTTTTCTTTCAGGTTTTCCATTACTATTGCATTCAAAAATACAAACCAAATGTTCAAACCTGATAAAAATGAATAAATTACGAGGCTTCATCTTTTTTTAGAATATATTAAAATAATAATATATACAGTAGTGGTCAAAATTGATGTCCTGAGGGGATATTTGTTTATGCCTACAAGTTAGATAGAGCCATCAAAATGAGGAAAATATTTTAAATATTTTAAATATGAAGAAAGAACAAAACACTAAACTTGGTAAAGGTATTTATCTGACAAAATTATTTGAGGGAAAAAGCAAACAACAGCTACAGGTTTTATTTTACTATGCAAAAAAAAAAAAAATTTAGTAGAAAAACAAAAAGCTCACAGGAAAGAGCATACATTGACTACAACCTAATCAGTAATTATATTTCATTTGTCCTCTTTTGTTTTTGCATGTGTTCATAATTTCTTTGTATAACAGCCTGGACAAAAATTATATCTGCACAATTTGGCATGTTTCATTGCGTTATCACATATAAAACAACTAACTCCAATAACAACTACGCAATATGCTTACAAAAGCTTTAATTCATTTTTAATATTTGAGTAAAGGGTGAAGATGTCAATTTTCCTAGGCCGGACATCACTTTTGGCCTCTACTGTAGTTTAAACTTTTGGTTATTTTATAAACTCACTCCCAAAATTCTTTAACAGGCGATGATGCATTCTCCATTAAGCTCAGGTTTCTCATCCCTCCCATTCGATCAAACTCGACACAGTTCTCTGTAAGGGTAAAGGAAAAAACGACCTATTTAACAAAAAAACAAAAAAATAAATAAATAAATTCCCACTAACTAGTATTATAACATACCTGAATTCCACCAGTTCTTGCAGCTAGCCCATGGTAGCTCACTACTAAAAGAAGAGAAGAGATAGAAGAATGCCCAGGCCAAAATGATGATGTAGTAGGCACTGGAATAGAAGATGACCACCTGACTCCCATAACCCAGACCTAAAGAAAAGCAAACCACAACAATTACAATACCGAAAATTCAATACCGGTTCGCTTTAAATGTGCTGGAGAGATTCATATGTATATATCACATACTATTACAGAGGTTAAATTGATTATTTAATAATGCATTTGTATTGATTACTTATGATGAATTATTATGAATTTACACTTATAGTTTATAGTACGAGTAATTTAGGGTTTTGGTGTTTGACTATTGTTATTGTTAGACATGAAATTATGAGACTGTTATATTATTAATGGGTGACTTTTATGGGAATGTGATTGAGAGTTGAAAGGCAGGTGTGGATCTCATACAGATGAACAGAAAAAGCATGTATTTGTTGTATTTGTGAAGCTTAACTTGGATAAGTATCCGTAATCCATTTTTGAGAATTATTATTGCATTCTGTATATGTGAAAATCACTCACCAAATAGGTACCTTAATTTTTGCAACCTTACACATAATTCAAAATTCAAAGTATTGATTTATTATGAGATTATATATTTAGAAATAACCACAGCTTTTAAAAACAGCAACAAATTGGGAAATTCAACAAGTTAAGTAACGTAATGCATAGCTGATATAAAAAACTGGATGACTAGCAATTTCAACCACTTAAAGGTGGGGTATGTGATTCTCTTTTATGTCCATTTTTTCAAAATAACCTGAAATCCTATTCCTAACCCACTTACAGCTACTGAGTTAGAAGCCCTGAAATGAAAATTAAGCAATTTAATCATCTATGGAACGGGCAGGACTCGAAAACTCCAGCCAATCATTTCCAAGACCATCTGGAATAATTGGACAGTAAGTTCGTCAATCAAACGGGTTGTACCACACCCCCCTCCCCCCAGCGCGCGTGACCCCCGTCGTGCGCATACTCAAAGCTTGTGACACATGCGCATCTCGTCAGTAAAGCCGGTTCCATGATTAGTCGTAAATCGTCATTACAATCTCTCGCGCATCTGAGTTTTCGCTCGTGCATGATTGCGCGTCCATGTTCTTTGAATGGGTGGAGTCAGGGCCAGTGTTGGAGGAAAGAAGGTAGGACCATTTGAATTGTATATTTTCAAAATCTGCCGGTCGTTTTCCAAATCACATACCCACCTTTAATTATGAAAAAACAGAGATTCTAATTAATGGAGAAAAAACTTCCTCACATACTAACCTAGAATACTGTCTAACACTTGATGGCTGCTCTGTAAAGTCTTCGTCGTCAGTTAGGAACCTTTGAAAAGTCATGTGTCTAGTATCTTAAAAAATATATCGAAATTACGTCATATGTTGTGACATTTTCGGTAAACATGGAGTCATGAGATAATGCTTCATGAAACCAAAAGCAAAACCAATTTTGAAAGCAAGTCAAACTAATAGAGGATCCTGACTCAGAAGAGAAATCAGCTAATATGTCATTTAAACAATCACATAATAAACCGTTTTTCAAACTGATTATTACAAAGTAACTTCTCACATTTAAAGCAGCACTATGCAGGATTTCTGTTTTTGTCAAACAGTGACCCCTAGAGTCGCTGTGGGATACTTGTACTGTCGTAAATATCACGCACGCAGAGATGTCTCTGCACTCACGGCCTGATCCCCTCCCCGTACACCGGTACCTGTTCAGTAGGATGAAAGCTGTAACGAGTGGAAATAAGGTGTGGCCCCTTTAAGAGCTGTGCGCGCCCTGTTGAACTGTCGGCAGTCTGTATTGTATGTGCGCCTCGAACACCACATGTATACTGCGCCGGGTTATTTCTGTTTGATGCTCATTTTAGCAGATCTTTCTTGCCGTAAAGCAATTCGTTACATCGCCAGACCGGATATCACGCAACACTCCCTGATGTTCAAAGTTGCAAGTGCGCTCACAGCCAACGGGGGGTGGGGTTGGGGGGGGGGGGGGGGGGTGACACGACCACCATTCAACACAAAATCAGTAATATAAACATTACAAGGTATAATGTTATGTTATAATTATAAGGTAAAAAAGTTACTTAGTTCACCTTTAAGACCATTATTGTTCACTATTGCAGTGTTTACTAACTGCAACTATCTAATTTTATCAGCAAACAAACATACATCACTATGGTTGACATATAACATGCACTATATTGTACATTAACACTGACATTAGAAGTGAACAATGAAAACTCACCTTCAAATAGTGGGCAGATCTTCCTCCAGCAGGTGACAGACCCTTGGCTGGTGTACTGCCCCAGAGCAGTCTCCATAAGAAAAAGAGGAATGCCACAGGCAAATAGAAAGACCAAATATGGAATGAAAAACACTCCTAAAAAATACAGAGAGAAAAACAGCTGTTCTTAATATAAGACACAAGAAAAAATAAACAAAAACCAGAACTGAATTGTTTAAATAGAGTTCACAGTTATACTCAAACAAACCTCCTCCATTCTTGTAACACAGATATGGAAACCTCCATACATTTCCCAAACCAATGATCTGGCCAGCAACAGCTAAGATAAACTCCACTTTACTGGACCACTGGCCCCTCACTCGGATTTTGAGGCCGGTGTCAACTCTTTCTGAATCTGGATAAGCCAGTTTAAACTGCAAATCTGGATCATGCTGCATCTCCATGTCACTGCAAAAAAGCAAACATCTGTCAAAACATTGAAGCCAGAGAGGCACAAACAAAGTTTAGAACAGAGTGGTGATTGAAACATGTAAAGGTCAAAAACAGCAACGAGTCTTTGTTCAGTGCCATCTGGTTCTTCCAGCTCTTACACTGGCAGCTAGGCATTCAAATAATGACGTTCAAAGTTTCCCAAAGCAGCGTAAAAGACAACAACCACACAATATCTAAATCATTTTTTTATATTTCCATAATAGTGTGATGTAGCTGCATGAGAACATGCTCGCATTTGACACGGTTTCATCAACTACTTTTGAAGACCTTGGTACTTATTGATAATAACTGTCTTTAATAGAAACTAATAGTAAAAATCTCACTGTATAAATCAAATTTAATTATACTTTGTTACAGCTACAAATGGGATTTTTCTCTTTGCATTTAGCTGTTTGAGGGCTATTAGGCTGCTGTCACTTTAAGACCGAATACACAGATCCATATTCTTTCTCAATTGTTAAAGTTCACGTAAGCAAGCTAGTAAGAGCTGTGTGTAAACCTCACTCCCCTGGCCTAAAGAGGCAGACTAGCGACAGACAATAGAGACTGTGGTCTTTAGTGTCCTTGGTAGTGTACCCTCATCCCATGCTGGAGACACCGACCGGTTCGAATCCCACTCAGAGTGGGTCGAGTAGGACCGGTTACATTTGGTGCCGTGACCCGGATGGGAGTGAGGTTTAAGGGGGTGAGTGTAACAGAAGGAAGCTAGTAATAGGGCGGATAGCTTCAGCAGAAGCAAATACAATAGATTAACAACCTCGCAGCTCACAGTAGGAGGTCTTTAAAGGTTTATAAGTTATCATTAAAAATCAATTTCCCTATGGAAAAAATGTTTTACTTCCGTAACCTAACTGTTGCACTCTATACTTGACATCGCACATCCTGCGATGTCAACAGATGCACACATCACGATATCGGTGATAAAACAATATATTGTGCAGCTCTAGAACAAATACTGTTAAAAAAGATAGACTGCAGTGTACATAAAAGCATTTGAATTGTTTTGAGTGTTTGCACAAATGTTCTCAATAAGAATTTGTTGGTAGAATTTACAAAAAAAGTCTACATAAGATTTTGATTAAATGTAGAGTGCAGTGAGTACATGCTGTTTGTGCAACTCTTCATAGCTGAAATAATATTGTGTCCCTAAAACAGGAGACACTGCAGGGTGCTTAAGTCACATTCCCTTCTCTGCTCTCATTTCTTGTGCTGTGACCCTTATAATATGCGAATAGAAATAAACAGAACAATACAGTTTCTTAAAGATCCCATGGACCCCTGGGGGTCAGTGAAGGTACTCCAGGGGGTAGGTGGAGAACATATATAAATATTTTCAAGACATTACTAACTATTAAATAAATTTTGAAATAATCATCTATTAAGCTAATATGTTGTAGTATAGCATTGTTATTTAATGATCTCAATGAAAGCTATGCTTTTGCTTACATTTTGATATTTTAGGTGGTGTAATTGCTTGGAGATTGTAAAAAATAAAGAAGTCACATTTTTTTATTATTTCTATATACATCCACCAAATCAAAGCCAGTAACCTTTTGTGGCAAGACATTCAGACCCTCATAAAGGTGGCAAGGTCATTATTTTTGATCAAATTGTTTATGCAAATGCACATTTTATGTCAAATGGAACAATGTTAAGGAAATGTCTTATTCGTGAGACTTTTGTTTGTCTTTTTTATATATATTTTGAAAATTCTAAGAAAAACTCAAACATTTAAGTATTTTTACAAAATGGTAAAATTCTTCATCAAAAAAGGATGAAACCAACATGAATACAAATATAACATTCTTGTTAGCTCTCTACATGTGTTTTAAACTACATTTTACAAACGACTACTACTTAATTTCATTCTAGATATCCTTATTTGTTATTGACTCTTACAATAATTTTATTTAATTGTGTCAGGTGGCATGTTAGGGCGAGGTAGGTAAAATAAAAGGAAAAAGAAATACGTTTACATTTATGAACAAATCTTACTGTACTGTCTGTATTCATACTTGTAACCATAAACAGCACTTGGATATGTCGCACGAACTGAGTACAGACAGTCCGTGATGATCTGAATACAGAGAAGGAGGAAACTCACTCAGTTATTGCGCTTTTGTTCATGCCCTTTGGCCTACATTCAGCCACCGAAGCCGAACACTTGTGCTGTTCAAACCCACGCTGAAGAGACGCCGGGTGCCAAGTGATACTTCTATAAACAAAAGCCAAATAGAAAACCTAATCAACTAACTGGTACGCAGATAATCTCAGAGCTCAACTGAACCCCTTCAGTGAATCAGAATGCACTGGAAACAATGCAGATAGAAAACAAAAGCTATATGGTAGAGGCGTTACCTGATGCAGGCGACCAGTCAAAAGTTTAGGAAGTCTAGCGCATACATTGGCCACGAAAGTTACGTTTAAATCAGCATGCTTCGGTCGTTATAATACAGTCGCTGAAGCCCACCCCTCTCATTCTCCCCTCCTTTCATAAGGGGAAACGAGCCCATACAGAACTGAGAGTGCATCGCATGTGCGTCTGTGTCTAAACTCAAGGCGGGGCTTATAGCTCAGCTTATGAGTAGAGCAATAAATGACAACATGTTTCTAAATACGTTCATCTTGTCATTTTTGTTGCCAAATTGTGAAAGATCTGTTAATTACATTAAATTACACGGGCTACTGTCTGTATTGAACATGATCAAACAATAATTAAGCAATATCAAACAAGCATTACATACTGTGTGATTCAATAACCGTTCTAGAGTTTTATTTTGTTTTGTATAATATTTATGTTTTCGCAAAAGAAGCAAAGCATCAAACTTTGTCGCCAAGCAACACAGACATGCATCCGGTTTGGAACAGGTTTTGTAATCGGCTTCTGCTCCACTCCGGGTTTTCCAGTTTTACATTTAGCTACCACTAGAGGGACCTGCTCCGACAGGGGTAATATATGGCGAGTTAGTAAACCTGGTTTTACACAATGTTAACAGGGAATCGATTTTTATTATAATTGGCTATTATTAACATATTGGTGTGGGGGAAACAACTGGCAGTTTAAGGCAACGAAAAAAGTGACATATTTTGACTATAAGAATAACTATATGACACAGACACCGTTTTAATACCATTTCTCTAGCTGAACGGGATCAAGTTTGGAGTAGGCTAGCATATGTCTCCGAACTGTTGTTAAGTTCCGTCTCTCTTTCAGAGACAAAACCTCTCCCCATATTTCCATATATTTTTTGTCTCCCTCCCTCTTACAGTTAATAATATGCATTCACAAGTTTTTGCTACCTCAAGAGTTTCAACTCAAGGCTCCCTATCAAGTAGCAGCGATTACCGTAGTCATTTGACAGCTAAATGCGCATGCGCAAATGTCGCATGACGCTGGTTGCCAAGTGGGAATTATTTAAATCATTAAGTTTTGCTATTTATGTAGAGATCTTCTGCAAACGAGACAGCATTAATAAGTGCTTGTTATTACGAAAATGTTGTTGAAATAGAAAGCAGCGTGGTATTTTATGCCTGGTAAATGTTCTCTCTCAATCAAAATAGAGCCACGCTGAATAAACGATTGAAATTTTTTATAAAAAATGTACATTTAAAGTTATGCTAAAAGACATTCGGAGACTTATGTCGATAGAAAACGCAGATCTCAGAGAACACCACAAGAGGTCACTGTTGAGCTTTAATGGCGTTTCCACAACCCGTCTATGGCTACAATGTTTTGAAAGTAGGCTAGCCTACTCAGTGATATACTGAAATAGGCTAATGCCAGATATTAACCAACAGTTGTCCTATCTCTCCTTAAATGACAGAAAAGCTGTAAAAATGGACTTGAATGTTATCAGTTTCAGAATTTATACTCTTCCATCTCCCACCAAGATTTCTTTAGGCCTATCCTGCAGGACTGATGGGAGAATGGCATTTGCCATGAACTGTGCAGTAATTACTGATGGCTTAATGGAGAAAATACAGAACACATTTGATTCAGGTATTTCAGCATTCTTTCCTTTTTGAATGCATTTGACAATGCAAACGGAGAGGTGTCCATTTACTGCTAATTCAACTTGAGGGAGAACTGCTGAAAGTAGAATGTATTTTTTTCAGGAAGCTATTGCTATATTGTCAGACAGGCTCAAAGATGGAGAAATATATAGAAAAAGTCAGAGAGAGAGAGTAGGGGGAGCGAAAGAAACCAATTAGATGCCAGTTACTCCACTGATAAGACATTTCTGTTTTATCTCTAAGAAAACATACCATAAAACAGGCCAGGGGACACACACATGTTGGTATGGTTTTATTTACTAGTAAAGCAGAGAACAATAAACCTGGTCAGCAGTCCTTGTTCAGGAGCTCCTTCAACAGGTTTGGCCACTTCTCAGTCAGTCATTCTCTTTGAGGACATAATTTTGAACTGCTAAGATACAAGCACTGCATTAAGGGGACATACAAAACGGATTCGTCACGGTTAACAGGTATTTTGATTACTATTTTGTTGCATTATTACATTACACTTTATTGTTGTGAAACACAGCAGTAGTGCTGTAATTAGAAAAGAAAAAAAAATCAGGCATGCTTTCAGGTGTATGTTCTAAGCAAGACCCCACAACAGGTAAGCACCTTTCTTGTGAATTTTTATCCAATTATTTTTTTAAGCATATAAGAATCAATTGTTATGCTATTTTATTTAAGTTTGAGCTGAATATCTTCATAATATACACATGTGAGGGTGACCAAACTTTAGATATAAAAATAGTTTGTTCCGTGGGTGTCTAAAAAAAACCAGTTTTTTGTTTTTAAGCTGTTTGTGGTGAGGTGTTGAAATGATCTTGGATGCCTCAGGCAATGGCAATGTGAGGGCTGTATGTATTTATTTATGAAATAAACAAGCTTGAGCATACTAATTTACCTTTAATAACTGACTTAAATTCAATTTACTACAATTGAAGTTGCAAGGTAATATGCATCATTTAAGGCTGGTGAGTATATTAAAGAGGAAACAAAACAAAACATTGCATAATAATTATTGGCATACAGTATGTATAGTATAATTGCAACACTTCACAATAAGGTTCATTAGTTAACATTAATGTATTAACTAACATGAACTAATAATGAGCAGTACATTTGTTACAATATTAATCTTTATGTTAGTTAATAAAAATACAGCTGTCCATTGTTTGTTCATGTTAGTTCACAGTGCATTAACTAATGTTAACAAATACAACATTTGATTTTAATAAAGTATTAGTAAATGTTGAAATTAATGTTAACTATGCTGTAGAAATATTGTTCATTCTTAGTTCATGTTAACTAATATTAACTAATGTTATCTAATGATCCTTATTGTTTAGTGTTACTAGTAAAATTATATTATGTATATATGTATAGTATACCAATGTGGACATACTGTATATTCCAATAGTCAATGAATGGTCTATCATTAGTTTTTGTAAGAGGTAAAAGCACGTGAAAGAAACACGTGCAGCTGTTTACAGAGCCCATTGATACTATCATTTCCAACAGATGAGGCCACATCTACCCTCAACGGGGGCCCCATTCTTCATAATGTCAGAAATATGTTTCATAACAACTACTCTATATTTGTGGAAGTATTAATTATGCATCGTATTAATTAAATATATCTTGTAGGCGTGTAGTAAACAAATACTGATGTAGTATAATACAAATATGTATTTGTATATTACAAATGTAGGCAACTGTAGACAAAAATAGGGTTAGAGATGTACATATGTATTTATTTTTTGTGTGTTTGTTTTTTCAACCCATCATTAGCATCATGGAGCATAGCTCAAGGTCAGAGGTAAAGTTGAACCTCATGAATGGTGCCGTAGTGCAGGCCAGACCTAAAACCCAGGAGAGAGAGCAGTGGGCCAATAAGTTGGAGTTTCTCTTGGCGGTAGCAGGGCACATCATTGGCCTGGGAAATGTGTGGAGGTTTCCTTACTTGTGCTACAAGAATGGGGGAGGTGAGTGCAATATTGATATTTAAACCTGTTTTTTGGTGTTTACGTCTTTGTAGGCTACCTAATAACCTAAAACAAGTCTTTAAAAAAGTCTGATACAAAAACAAACAAAAAATCTGCTGTTTCGACGTTATAGGAGGGGCTCTTAAAGGTTTGTTATCAATTTTGGGGTCTAAGATCAGTGCCAAACATTGTGTTATTGGCATAAAAATAACCACATTAACAGTGGTATAAATACACGCACAAGTGTGTTTTGTTTTTTATTAACACAACGTTTATGGGATGCATTTTAATTCTGGCTTATAACATGGTGTTGAGTAACTCATTAATGTACACTACTCTTCTAAAGTTTGGGGTCAAGTTTTTTTTTGAGAAAGAAATGAATACTTTCGTTCAGCAAGTACGCATTAAATTGACTAAAAGGGACAGTAAATACTTTTACATAATTTCTGTTTCAAATTAATGCTGTTCTTGTGAAATTTCTATTTATTAAAGAATGAATAATCACGGTTTCCACAAAAATATTAAGCAGCACAGCTATTTTCATCATTAAGATAAATAATTAGAAGTGTTTATTGAGCACCAAATAATCATTGATTCTGAAGGATCATGCGACACTGAAGACTGGAGTAATGATGCTGAGAATTCAGCTTTACCATTACAGGAATAAAGTACTTAAAAACATTAAAAAGAAACAGATATATATTTTTTTTTTAAAAGTTTATTTTTATCTTTGATCAAAGAAATGCAGCCTTGGTGAGCACTTCAGGTGTGAGGGTGGTGAAAGGAGCGAGGACTCAGGTGCAGAGTTGATGGGCTTTTTTAATAAAAATAAAACAAAACACAAACCAAGACAAACTTGGACTTGACAGCAGGGACTGCACACTCAAGGAGAATAAATAGAGAGAGCAAACAGGAGGTAACGAGGGAGGACAGGTGGGGCAAATGAATCAATTATCAGGTAACAAGATGGGAGGGACTAGAAAATGACAGGAGGAAACATACATGACAAGCCATGTGCTCACGCCAAACATGACTTGAACACAAGCACAAGGCCAGTAAAACAAATCACAAGCCATGCACAGAGACATGAACACACAGCTAATGAGAACACTCATAAGCCACATGTTCACACAAAACTTGACAACATGAAAGCACACAGATAGTGTAAAACACAAGCTGCATGCTACACTCTACAAGACAAAAAATGGCATGAAGGTACATGAAACACAGACAAGACAAAACAGGAGTGTCAGGGCTCTGTCACAAAACCAAGAAATAGACTAGACAGAAGTGACAGAACCCTGACACTTCATGCTTAAATGTGTACAAAATATTTGAATTATTAAAATCATTGTTGATTATTACTTGAATGATTGCTTTAGAATTGGTTAAGGTTAACTTAATATTGTATTTTTGTTTAACACATGTTGTTAATTTGTCAAATAAATTACTTAGAAATCGAACATTAATTTGTGGACCACCATTTTAGATAATTTCATTTTATTGAACTCTTTTTGTAATCTTAAAACCGAATAAGTAAAATATTTTCAGTTCATTGGTGTGTATAAGAACAGTATTGATGTGTATATAACTGTGTGTTGACACATCTGAGTTATTCATTCTGTCATATAGGGCATTTTTTGTGCCATATGTGCTGTTTCTCTTCACCTGTGGGATTCCACTTTTCTTTTTGGAGACGTCACTGGGTCAGTTCACCAGTCAGGGTGGAATCACGTGCTGGAGGAAGATCTGTCCACTGTTTGAAGGTGAGCAATGATCTCACAGTGACTTTTAATATCATTGTATTACTGCTTTTTACTTCACTTGCATTTTCCCCCCACAGGCCTCGGTTATGGTAGCCAAGTCGTTGTGCTCTATACTGGAGTCTATTACATCATAATTCTAGCTTGGGCTTTCCTTTACCTCTTCTCGTCCTTCAGTTCAGAGCTGCCATGGGCTAGCTGCCAAAACTACTGGAACACAGGTATCCTATACAGAACAGTGTGAATTATTATAATTATATAGTTATGTAGTTTAAATAACCACTGCATTTCTTTATTTAGAGAACTGCAAAGAGTTCAGCAAGAGCAACATTACTGAATATTCTCCAGAGAAAAACACATCCCCTGTTATTGAGTTTTGGGAGTAAGTTGTTGGAAATAGCACCCCATTTAAACCAGATTGTGTTAAGTAGAATTTTGCATTAAGGCAATACTAATTAAAATGAATCACAATAAAGGTTGTAAAACAGATTGATCCCATATTTTATGCCTACAGGAGAAGAATTTTGGGATTGTCTGAGGGAATAGAACAGATTGGTAATGTTAGATGGGACTTGGCGCTCTGTCTCCTGTTGGCCTGGATCATCTGCTACTTCTGTGTGTGGAAGGGAGTGAAGTCCACAGGCAAGGTGAGAACTTTACTAAACTTTTTAACAATGTAACACAAAATGAGTGGCAAGATATATTTACCCATGAGCAGGAAAATGGAATCACTGGAATGTGTATAAAATTTTGTGCCCCATGTTTGTTGTTTTAGCCCTTATGCTAAGTTTATTATTATTATTATTATTATTACATTAGTGTACACTAATGTAATAATAATAATAATAAACTTTAAGCAGATATACACATTTTAAATTAAACAATTTTACAGTGACTTTCAAATTACTTACACATTATCAAGTTCGAATCAGTTGACTAAATATTTAACTAATATGCAATAAAATTAAAATAATTCTGTATTGTAAAAATGTATTAAAAAATAAACATTTATTTTATTTCAAAGGTAAACTTTCCAAATAAATAAATACCTTTTATGGATATATTTAAATTAATATATATATATATATATTATATATATATATATGTATATATATATATATATATATATATATATATATATATATATATATATATATATATATATATATATATATATATATATATATATTATTATTATTATTAGGTGTTCAAGCTTAGGTGTTCAAGCACGAAGTGCTGAAAACCTATTGTAATTGTACTGATTTTTATTATTATTATTATTTTCCCCTAAAACGCATCGTGCAGACCAAACCGTAAGTGCTAGAGACTTGAAACTTCGGATTAAGGTAGTACAAAAATCGAGGAGAGGTTGAGAGAGTATGAGCCCGATTGGCCCATAGGTGGCGCTATAGCAACCACAAGCGCGAAACTGCTCATAACTCCTAGACCGTATGTCGTAGACTCAAGTGTCTTATATCATTGGAAAGCTGGACTTCTGACTTAAAAAACGTATATCTCCGATTTTATTTGCGCCATATTGGATTTTCCGCCATTTTGAATTTTGTCGAAAAACTACTTTTGCGAACTAGTCCCTGGTTTTTTGCCCGATCGGAACCAAACCAGTGCAGAAATGTTCTCTGGAGACTGAATATCAATAATTATCGAAAAAAAGTTGAATTATCGATTTTCGGTCGCTAGGGGGTGCAAAAATAACATTGTGGGAGGAGCCTATTTTACTAAAATGGCTATAACTCCAGAAGTAAATGAGGTACGTTCACCAAACTTGGTAGATATGTGTATGAGTTCAATTTGAGGTCACAGTAAAAAAATCGCGACGATTGAACACTAGGTGGCGCTATAACATTAAAAAAACATAAAAGGGGGTGTGGCCACCTGACCGTTAGTCCGATTGACTTGAAAATTGGTATGCAGTGTCTTGGTCCAAGGTGCCATGTATGTGTTAAAGGATATTGGCATATCTCAAAAAACATGGCCGCCATTGGCCAATGAAGTTTGTGCACCTTTTAAACAAGGTTAACGGAGGCCGATCGGAACGAAACTCAATGGGCATGTTCGACTCATGGCCCAAGAGGTCTGTAAGAGTTTTGAAAGAAATCGGCCACTAGTTGGCGCTAACGAGTTTTACGGCTCTGTAATCACGTGGTGTTGCACACATCCCCATAAAATGCATATCAGTCGATAGATCTCCTCATGCTGAACAACTTTGCCTCTTGAACCATTGCTGTCAATCAAATCGTTCATTAAATATTCACGAATATGTTAAAAACCTACTTTTGCGAACTAGTCCCTGGTTTTTCGCCCGATCGGAACCAGACCAGTCTAGGACAATTCTATGGACTCTCTAGATCAATAATTATCAAAAAAAAGTTGAACTTTTGCATTTTTCGCATGGGTATAACAGGGGCGTTTAGAAATTAGACGTGTCAAAATACACTCAAAAGCCTATAAATCCTACAAGGAAACTCAGAACTTGACAAAAATTGATGTGCATATGTCTCATACCATGGTGAAGAAGCATGCAAAGTTTCATGGAGATCGGACAATAGGTGGCGCTATAACTGTTGAAAAGCTTTAAAACCATGTATTTCCTATGGTAAATTGCCTGTATTGGCTGTAAATGGTGTGTTCCATACATGATCATATAATCTTTATATGATAATGCTCAAAATCAGTCCAGTACAATTCTATGGACTCTCCAGATCAATAATTATCGAAAAAAATTAGAATTTTGCCCTTTGGTTTGCTATAATAGGGTCATTTAGAAAATGGGCGTGTCAAAATATACTCAAAAGCCTATAAATCATAAATAAAAACTCAGAACTTCACAAAAATTGGTGACAATATGTGACATAACATCATTAACAAGCATGCACAGTTTTATGGAGGTTGGACCATAGGTGGCGCTATAACTGTTAAAAAGCTTAAAAACCATGTATTTCCTATGTTAAATTGCCTGTACAATGTGTGTGTGTGTGTGTGTGTTTGTGTGTGTGCATGCATAATGGAGTTAACAGTGAAAAACTGGTTTGCTTTAATCCAGAATACTGGTGAAACCAAGTAGATCAAAATGAAAGTGAGCCAATAAGTGGTCTTCTGCTGCCCTCTGCTGGCCATTATATTTATTAACAGTCTTTTCACATGTGCTTTTACATTCAGATACTTAGACACTTAAAAATCCCTTAAATAACAATTACTATTATACCACAATCATATTTTGTCAGTGTTTATCACTTCATTTGTTCTGATGCTTCACATAATTGGTACTAAGTTGTAAATCATGGTGAATAACTCTAGAAACATGGTCAGTCATAGTAAATAAGGTAAATCATGCTAGAATCCTGGTAAATCATTCTAGAATGTGGCATATCATGGTAAATCATCCTATAACATGGTAAATCAAGGTAAACTAAGATAAATCATGCTAGAATCATATTAAATCATACTAGAATGTGTTCAATTGTGGTAAACCATGCTAGAGCAGGGTGAATCACACTAGAACTTGGTATATCATGGTAAACTATGGTAAATCATGCTAGATTCATAGTAAATCATACTGGAACATGGTAAATCATGAAAAATCACACTGAAATGTGGTATATCATGGTGAATCATGCTAAAAATGGTCTATTCCATCTATGATGTCAGTGGTTAAATGCTTGCTACATCAAACTTAATGTCTTTTGATGCTTTTGAGCTTAACTGCCTTAACTGCCTTAATTGCTTGAACACCGATAAATGCTGCTAGCAGCTTTAATTATTATTATTATTATTATAAGTATTATTATTATTTATTTATTTATTTATGAATATTTTAAATAAATACATTTAAAAAGTTTTGTTTTAAATGTTTACAATTGTATTTTTTATTTTAAAGGTAAAAAAAATATGTGTAATGAATTTATGTTTTTAATTACATTTTTTTATTTTAAAGTTAAAAAATGAAATTAAAAAATGTAATGGATTTAGTTTTTTAAAAAGTCTTAAATCTACATCTTCTTAACTCTACATCGAATATTTTTTTATTTTATTCGAGGTATACAGTTATCAGTATGTGTGCACTATGGGAATCAAACTCATGATCATGGTGTGTCAAGCACCAGTCTTAAACAGTCTCTCTCTTCCTGTTTTCAGGTGGTATACTTCACTGCGACTTTTCCCTATTTAATGTTGGTAGTGCTGCTGGTCCGTGGACTTACTCTTCCTGGAGCGAAGAATGGCATCATATACTACCTCTACCCTGATCCAACACGTCTCTCAGACCCGCAGGCACTGAGCTGCTCTCTTTTGCCCTTTTTTGCTGAAAATATAGGAAATTTGTTATGTTGAAACCCAAAGTTGATGTAATGATGAATTTTGAATTATTGGATTTTAAAATAATAATTGATGTTTTAGGTGTGGATGGATGCCGGCAGTCAGATATTTTACTCATATGGAGTTTGTACAGGAGTACTGACTGCTTTGGGAAGCTACAACAAATATGACAACAACTGCTACAGGTACCTATGATCTAATGCAACACTCTCCACATCAGAAGTAGGCCTACATCTATATTGTGACATTTCTTCACTAGCAACACATGTTGTCATTTGTTATTTGTCTTTCAGAGACTGTGTATACTTATGTCTGCTCAACAGTTTAACAAGCTTTGTGGCTGGTTTAGCTATATTTTCGGTCCTGGGCTTCATGGCAGATGAACAGGGAATGGATATTTCAATGGTGGCAGAGTCAGGTAAAAGTCATATTTAAGGCTTGAGTTCTCATAAACCAGGTGAATATTATTACAGCATAAAAGCATAAGCATACAGCAACATAAGAATCAAGTCAGAGCTGTGGATTTATTAACTGCAAAAGTTTGTCATTTGGAAGGTTTCTAAAAGTACATAAAACATACTTTTGGTCTTTGTGACACACTGGAATCGAAACACATTTAGATTTTTTTTGGCATTATTAAACACCACTCCACTCACAGTATGTGCAAATGGGTTGTGTGTGTCAAGAGTTTTCAAAGAGGGGAAGGATTTGTCTAATAACTTTTTTTTGTGGCAGGTCCTGGATTGGCGTTCATTGCTTATCCCCGTGCTGTGGCTTTGATGCCCCTGCCTCAGTTATGGGCAATCTGCTTCTTTATCATGATCATATTCTTAGGACTGGATAGTGAGGTAAATACAGGCAGCTATAAAGACTAATCTTTCTCTATTTAATTCATTACCTCATAGAACGGATACCCTAAAGCTTTTTTTATTAATGTATCAGTTTGTGTATCATGAAGCCCTGGTAACGGCTATCTCGGATATGTATCCCTCCTTCTTCCAAATTGGACATCGGCGTAAATTTCTTCTCCTCTTCATATGTTCTGCCAGCTTCCTTTTTGGTCTGCTAATGGTAACAGAGGTGAGAGTCACACATAAGAACACAAAGATGATTGGTGTAATGCAACCACAAAAACAAAACCCACACCTTGCAGTACCTGTAATTTATGTCTGCAATTTGATCTGTTTTACTCTTAGGGTGGCCTGTATGTCTTCCAGCTTTTTGACTATTATGCATGTAGTGGAATGACTCTTCTTACTTTTGCCATCCTTCAGTCCATCTGTGTTGGATGGGTATATGGTAAATCATTTATTTGACTGCAAAGTTTGCTGTTTAAATGCTGGAACCATGGTGCATGTTTGCATTTGCAACTCTGGCGACCTCTGTTGAAATATTTAGAGAACAACTTCTTAGATGTGTAATTAATCCAAGTCAAAAGTATATTAAATTCTTAGCCAATTAATATCAAAGTAACGTGATAAAATTATTTACATTGTGTTTTTTTTTTTTTTTTTTTTTTCATTTTAGGGGCAGACCGTCTCTATGATAGCATTGAGGATATGATTGGATATCGGCCTTGGCCCTTCATGAAGTGCTGCTGGAAATATCTAACACCAGCTATTTGCACAGTGAGTATCATTTAAATTCCTTGAAATCTTTTTTAAATCAGAATATGCTTAATTCTATATTTCCATATTGTATCCACAAACTGCTCTCAGAGCAGTACATGAAGGTTTGTAGCCACCTGTGAGTCTGTGTCTGACACCTGTCATCTGTGTCTTTATTTAAACTGATAGCACTTCAAAACACTAGAAAGACCTTCTCCTATGCTGAGACTTTGTGCATTGACTATATCAGACTGACTGACGGGTTCCCACTGCTCAGCATTCACTTTCTTTTCTATTTAGGGAACGTTTATCTTCTCATTGGTTAAATACACCCCTCTGAAGTTCAACAATGTGTATGAATACCCTGGTGGGGCTATGCGATTGGTGGCTTCTTCACCCTTTCCTCCACCCTACTTGTTCCACTGTGGATGATTTATTTGGTTGGCACCACTCCAGGGTCTATGAGACAGGTAAAGACAGTTCTAGCATCAATTGCATTGTTTCACTGAGGTTGGCTCCCAATATATTTAAGCTTTATTTTTCTAATATATTATCAAAATAATTAACACTGTGCATAAATAATTTTGTTATTCAACTCAGAGAGTAAAAGTCTTGTGTACTGCTGCTGAAGACCTGCCAGATCCTAAACGACCAAAACAGAAGCTAAACACAGCTACTTTTGAGACCTTCACAGAGCTTTTGACTTTACGAACTGTTCACACACCCAACTCATTACCTCTCAGAGACAGTGTCTGACTGTTCACCTTTTCTGCCTTGTTTTTTGCCTCTGACAAACATTTTTGAACCATTGTCATTTAAGTGGCACCGTAATGAACATCATGATGGTTAAGTATAGTAATGTTTATCAAAGCATTTAATTTTTTTTCAATTTATCAGATAGTTAAATCAAAGAGTTCATATGGAGAATAATTTATTATATATGTGAATTCTGACTGTACAAGGACAATACTTGTTTGCTTTTTATAAATGCTTTTAAGTGTTACCTCAAAAAGGGTCTTGAAGGCCAGTATTGTCAGGTCTGCGTAACAAAACTAGCCCAATGGGCAATCAAAAATAGCTTAAAAGTTGCCCTATAACCATATGCCAAACATCAAAACTCAAAATATGCCTCTCCCATACCTAAAATACATATTTTACAGTCACTATTATGCAAATTGAAAACCATTACATCATAGTGATCATAAACACACACAGCTCAAAAGCTCCCTACCAGTGTCCCTCCTTCACAAAACTTAACATCTAGTACAGTATTATCATTGGTAGCATATCAAATAGCCTATTGCAATACAATCATTTCAGTCAAAAATAATTTATAAAATATGTAAAACCTTTAAAAGTTTAAAAGTAGCCCAATTCTGCGGATTGGCAATCATGCGCTTTTCAGTGTGTTTGTCTGACATGTAAAACAAAAGTGTATAAAATGTGAAAATTACAAGTTAGAGTCATTATTAGTATACAAAATTGTTATTTCTGTGTGCTCACTTTTTTTTTTACAAGAGTAAATTTTTTCCAATTATATACTTTTTACTTTTATGTGATTATTTCTTCTGTTATGGTTCAGTTGGACAAACAATTCTGATATTAATTCTAATTACAGGTCCAGATACTAATGCAATTTTTTTTTATGGACTGCAAAGAATTTTCCTGCGCCATTATAAATATGCAGTTAACACTGACATTTTGAACACTTGATGTTAACGCTAAGAAATATAAATAATTAAGAAAACTTGGCCATATATAAATGAAAGCGCCACCTGCTGGACATTAGAAATATATTTCTGTCTTCATGCAGGTGCATTATATCCTCTTGCTATGCAGGGCTTTGTTGGATAGCTTCATCTACTGGACAATAGTAGACCCAGGTCTGTAACCAACATTCAGATTAGTGGTTGAACAATTTGAATTTTAAAGGATTGATTGTTACATTTGGTCCCTGTAAATACAAGGGACAGGTACACTGCATTGCTTAATATATTGTATGTACATTTTTATATTTGCAATCAATATTAGACAAGATGTGTCTTCTAAAATGTGCAATGGTTTTTATAGTCTAAGGCAATGTGAAATAGAATTGTTAGTATATTTGCAGTTGTACACTACCATTCAAAGGTTTGATGTTAGTAAGATTTTCAAAATTTTTCTGTTTTGTTTTGTTTGTTTGTTTTTTAAAAGAAATTAATACTTTTATTCAGCAAGTATGCAATACGTTGCTCAAAATTGACAGGAACGACTTAAATTGTTAAAACAAATTGTCTATTTCAAATAAATTCAGTTCTTTCTGTTTATCAAAGAATCATAATTTTTTTAATCATGGTTTCCATAAAAACAAGAAGCAAGTTTAAAAAAGTCTTGCCGACCCCAAACTTTTGAACATGCACAGCAACCAAACACTTTACTGCCCTGTTATTAGACCCAAGTGTAGGGCAATAGGAAGGCAATATTTCAAAGAGCAAGAAAACAATTCTCCTAAATTACAATTGCAACAGGGGGCTGAAAGTCCTTTCGTTCTGATACACAGCTATAGGGGTAAATGTGACCACAGCCCCATAATGAGATCAGGGAAAGCTCGTCCATGCTTCTAAGTGAAGGTGACTATCAGATGGCCCCAAATCAATCGGAGATTAAAGGACTTTTCCTGAATCTGCACACAAATTTCTTTTAGCTTCTCTCATCTGATAAGACTACTGACATACGATATTTAAAAAAAAAAAGAAAAGAACAGAACAAAATATTTATTAATAGTTCACTGTGTCAAATCACCTTAGATAAATATAATGTGGTTCAGATAACATACTATTTTAATATAACTCCTTCGTTGTATTAACTCAAATCTTTCATTTTAATGAACTAAATTTTAAGGCAACCAGGTAACTTACCTTTTTTAAGTTAAACCAACAGTAATTTTTTAACATTGTTGTTTTGTGTAAAATATAGATGGACACAGTGACCCTAAAAAGTAGTTGGACACTTAAGACATAGTTTAAAAATACATAGTAGATAACAAAACATCAATCCAAGTAAAAAAAAAATTCAACATTTTGAACAGTATAATGTTTTTTACCATGTCAAACCTAACAAACTTTTGCCATCTTTCTTTTAAATAAAGCCTACTTTGATATTTTATGAAATGTAATGACATTCATATTGCTGCATGTGATTTAAATATCCAAATACTTTTTGAGACTAAAATAGGAAGGTTTGTACTCCTTCTCAGTGTATGTTTTTGTACTATAGCAGTATTTCAAAATACATTTCAACAAAGTTTCTTTGCTACACAAGGAACAGTTCACCCAAAAATGACCTCACCTCATGTCGTTCCAAACCTGTATGACTTTCTTTCTTCCGTGAACCAGGTTTGTAACAGCACAAGGGTGAATAAAAGATGAATTTTCATTTTTGGCTGAACTTTCTTTATAATATGTGTATGTGTGTCAGTTTACAGTTTCACCATTAAACAGGCACATGATGTAAGGTCTGCACATTCAACTGGGCCATTAGGGTAATTGCATATAGACTCTTGCCAGTCTAGTAGCCAGGAAAACTTCATGATGGTGGCTTCCGTCCACAGTCTCTTCTCAAGCCAGTGCTGGATCTGTGATAAGCCCTTTTGCGCTAAGATGCCAAACACACTGTTTAGAGGCTAATCCCTATTAGGTGACATGCGACTTTTTACATTCTCTTCACGCCTGTAACCTCCCACTCCCTTTACGCCCACCAAACTATCCTTTTCTTACAGTTCTGCTAAACTCATTCCCAATCTCATTTACACCAAGGTGAAAAAGCTTTCAATATACACCACTGTTCAATAGTTTGGAGTCAGTTTTAAAAAAAAAATTAATATGTTTATTCAGCACATTCATCAAAAGTGAAAGTAAAGACATTTACAATGTTACAAAAAAAAAATCAATTTCAAATAAATATTAAGGGTGCACAACTGTTTTCAACTGATAATAATAAGAAATCTTACTTGAGATCCAATACATAAGAATGATTTTTGAAGGATCATGTGACGCTGAAGACTGTAATGTAAGTAATGATGCTGAAAAGTCAGCTTTGACATCACAGGAATAAATTCATTTGAAAATATATTGATATAGAAACCAGTTATTTTAAATTGTAATAATATTTAACAATAGTGTTTGTACTGTTTTTTTATGTATATTTATCTCATGATGAACATAAGAATTTCCTTTCAAAACATGAAAGGTGTATGTTGGTGTGGTATAATGGGTATTTTGAGGGACAGTGTGAATAAATGATAAAACTAAGACTTTATCATAATCATGGAAAAAAAATGAAAAAAAGGTTTTGGATGCATCCAAGCCTAAACCTAAAAAGAATGTTTCAACATCTAACAATGACCTAAATGCCTTATAATTAGTTTGCCTTTTTTAATGTATATCCCAATATTTAACAGAGTAATTTGAAAAAAATATATAGCTGTAAATGTAAACAGTAAATGATATCTGACATAACTGTTTTTTTTGGTGTTGAAACAGTTTTCACTCTGAAATTGCCAGTACATTTCACAATTAATCAAAATGAAATGGCAAGTAACACATGAAATAGACTGAAATAGTATTCTTGTGCTCCAATAATCTTTGTTTTATTTACAACTTTTTTTACAGTGGCTTTCAGATTTTGACAAGTTTGCAGCTTGTGCTCAAGAATCACCTTTATAAGCTCCCAACTCCCTATGATTAGATAATTTATGTTAAATTGATACATAACATTTTTTGGAAATTAATCACTGGCAAACCAGTGAAGAGGGACCATAAAATGAACATCTAGGTCAACGTTACTGGGTTAAAGAGGAGCCATTTCTATTTCAGAAACATGCTTTTGGTTACCAAATAATTCCTATTGTTGTTTGCTCTTTCATTTTATTTATTTGGCAACATAGATTAATTTTATAATAATATATAAAAAATATTCTTTCTTCAAGTGAAGGATTGTGGATGGTGTGTGTGTGTGTGTGTGTGTTCTATTACTTCGGTCAAGGGGAACAGATGCCATGTTCATGCTTTGGTTTGGCTCTGGTCCTTCAACATGGCTTTGCTATTGCGTAGAAGGTGTGAATCCAATCAGGCAGGATTGAAGCATTAAGAGAGGATGCAAACAGCCATGGTGTTAACAGCTTGTCAGGGCCTTTTAGTGCCTGTAATGGGATAATCACAAGCTACTTGTGGCTGGAAATCCTCCTTGAAGGTGTTGACACACTTCAGAGATGTTAATCTGACAGATGGGACAGGCTCCTTCCTGTTTGTTCACACTCAATGTCCTGCTTAAGCTTGAAACTCATTTTCTTTAGCTGTGACCTTTTAAAAGTCATTTTAAAAGTCATATTATTTTGGTAAATTGGAATGCAGTCAAGATTGTGGGGTTCTCGATTTGTAGAAAATGTATAAATATGCAGGTTCTAAGATTTTGCATTAAGTTAAGTGTAAAACATGGAGGTTTACTATTTAAAAACATACTCAAAGTGAAATTTGTCATGATTTAGTTAATCAAAGTGGCACTTTACGCATGTGCAAACTCATGTCTCAGTTAAGAACATTCAATGCATATTTGAAATGTTAAAAATGTGTCATATTTTGATTATACAAGATTAAAAGTGTGTCTCACTTTACTGTTTTTGATTGCTTCTGTTTCACAATAGCAGTTACAAATGCATTTCTGAAGCTACAAGCATGTTTATTGGACTCTGGCAGGCACAAAACCTGGTAATTTGAAAGGGTTATCAAAACAAATCATACAATAGCAAAAGTTTCAGTTTTCATTTTTACATTATTTTAAAATTCTTGGGTCAACATTTATCAGCATGACAAACTAAGTGTTTAATTTATTAATTGACTTTACTAATTAGGAAGTCAATTTTGCCAGGTAAAGTGATGGATGTTTTGGCACTTACAGAAGAGCCTCTGTAATTCCCTCACTGTAATGACATCACTCCTCCATTTACTTGTTCTTTTGTTTAAATTCTCCTACAAACCTCACCGACTCCCGCACACAGTCAGTTTAACAGAGGCACTCTTGTGGCTTTGGTGTAAATTTAAGACATGTTTCATTTACTAATCAACTTTTGCAACTGATCAAGTCTGTTATAACTGCTAACAATGTAAGCATATACTGTATTTCAGTTTGTATTAGCTTTGTATTAGTGTGTTAATGTTAATAATTCGTTGCAATTGCTATATTTCAAACAACTACTTTAACAAAATGCTAAAGATGTCATTTTTTCTTTGGAGTTTTCAATATGTAAAGCACACATTTAATCACCTGGGTTATGGTCAACTGATGCTTTTAGAGGTGAACCTCATTTGATGTGACTCTGATTGTTCAACAAATAAGATAACAGAGTTAGAAGCCCCTTTGGTGTGGAGAATGTGGCCCAGCACTTGTTAAAGACACTGTCGTTTAAAGCAGTGATCCAAACCAAAATAGATGGCAATTACAATTAAGTAAATTGTTGATGTCTTATTTGGCCAAAGCAATGAACATAGCATCAAATCAATTATATGATCCTTCACACTGATGAAGATGATGCTATTAATTGTGTTTAGTGTACAATTAGATATCATATAAGAAATTATATTGGAAAGACTTTCCAAATTCTGTCCATCTGTCCAGGGTGTTTTCCTCCTGCCTGAGATGCTGGGGTAGGCTCCAGCATCCCTGTGATAAGGACAAGTGGTTGGATGGATAGATGGATGTATAGATGGATGGATCAATGAATCAATGAATGAATGAATGACTTAATTAATGGATGAATCTGTCCAAATGATTATCAAACTACAATTCAGCATCAACACTACTAATTATCAAAAATGTAGGATAAAGGAGTACATTTTAGTGAAGGTATTGGGAATACAATAAAGGCACACACCATTTGAGGAGCAAATGTAATTTGTAATGGCATTAGGCCTTTGTAAAGGGCTGTAACAGGTTGAATTGGATTATAGTTAAAACACATCCCAAGAGTTTGGTCAGGGAAATGGGCCAAAGGAATATGAAGGTGTTGCCAACATGGACTAGGCTGCTACTGACTACAGTTTGTCAGTCAAATCAATGATCACAAATGACTGAACCTACACATATATGCATCAAATAATATTCTTTATTATATGTTTGGGTCAATATTAGTATCTCCCTTTAGACATTGGAGACATGTAATATTCAGATTTTTTTAGTTTTAGTTTTTTTTTTTTTACTTTAGCCACACAAAGTGAATTTATGGTTTAATAAACTAATTGTTTAGATATATACAAATAATTGGGAAACAATTGATTTCTATGACATCAGCAAATTATATTTGGAAGGGCAATCCAATTAGTGCTTTTTGGCAGAAATATGCATTAAAGAAGCATTGATTTGGATAAGGAGGCTTAGGCTAAAACATGAACTCTTGACTTACATTGAACACTCACTGGAGAATAACATCAAGCCCTTTGCTCTTTTACCCAGAAGACACTATGTACCATGTCATTTCTGGTACAACAGGTGAGGCGATTGGCTAAAAATGAGTGAGGGAAGGGAGTGGGTGAGAAAATTCACTGGAATTGGATAATTAGATCTATTAACTCAGCTTGGGAATTGTTCTTCAGCCAGACGTCATCAATTAAGTATATAAGCTCAGTCACCACAAAGTCAAATTTTATTGCTGAAGATATCTGATATTTTAAATCAAATCAGGAATAGCTGTATGAGTCCAACACACAGAATAGATCTTTAGAATTGAGAACTTTTATTTATTTTTGGGTAAGCTGGGGATCTATTCATCTGGAGTCAATACAAATAACACATAATCTTCACCAACATAAGAATGAAATGTCTTTCACAATAAGACATTCATACTAATATTAACAGTCCAGAAAGTCAAAGTCTTCGGTGGCACTTTTCCCACTGACATTACCTAATAGGGTAATCTTGATTTGTAAAGAGCATCTTTCAAATCATGCTCCCCGAAAAAGAGTATTCCACTTTCTTTGAGCCAAACACATGTATATATATGTATGTATGTATGTATTTATGTATGTACAAGTTCTCACAAACCCCCAGCCGCACTTCAGTACATCCTTTCTATTTATCTTGGAATGATTTATGGCTGATTTTTGGCAAAGATTTAAGAAAGGAAGGTAAGTGTGTTAAAACAATTCACTCTCAACAAAGTTCACCTAAAGTAGATAATTAGATCTAAGCTATTATTCTTGCCACACACTGTTCTTTTGCCAGAAGTCTCAAGGTAAGGGAATTAGCACCAGTACACTGAAATGGCCTTATATGTTTTAAATCTGCACAGTTTTCATTCTTGTTGTCCTTAGAACATATTTGGCGGCATGCAAATCAAAAAAGAAAAAAAAAGGACTTAATGCCAGGACAAACCCATTCTTAATTATTATATTAGTTTGTTTTGATGCAGGAAAAATATTGTTAAAACTGCATAAAGTAACTTAATATATAACTGAAAATATTTTAGAGTGACATTTGAACTTGGCATTGCGTTTAGGTGTTACTGTAGCTTAGACAGCTTGGGGTCATGGGATGAATGCATGAACTGATTGCATGCGTAATTTATACTAATGCTTTGATCCCCAGGGAACACATATAAAGATTATTGCACTGGTTGAATGCAAGCATCCGCGAATGAAAATAAGTGAATGTAATAGTAAATTGGACTCAAACTGGAAGTACAAACACATAGCATGCTTTTCTTCAGGAATAACTTTGCTAAAAGCTGTAGACACTTACATTTCATGATAAAACAATCTCAGTCAACAAGTTTTTACATTGATATTTTGTGGAATATATGGGGAAGCTTTTATTTTAAAACAGCATACATTACATTTCCCTGGGAATCAAACCTATGACCTTGGTGTTGATTTGCTCTACTTTTGAGCTACGTTAACACTATTTTCCCCATGGTAATTTCAAGATCTGAGTATTTATTTGAAGAAATCTTAAGTGTATTTTATCTTTATCCATTGAATATTTATTTGTAAATAGTTTTAAGAATAAACCTCACTAAAATGTTTAATTATATTTCTTATTTTCTAATGTCCATTGTTTGCAGTCTGAGAAAGAAGTCAACAGTAAAATAGCTAATTTGTCTTCGGTGTATAGTATCTCATTGTGACTTTGGTGAGACTGTTAACTTGGCCACACCTGGTAGCTTTCAGCTTTGATATTGAGAATATAGTCTTGGCCAGTCACGAGAGCTTTATAAATTAGATTGGATTCATTAGATCCATTAGATCATTAGAAAGGCAAATGTGAAATCCCAGTGACACTAATTTTACGGGTTAATTTAAACAGGGGTTAGGGGATAAAGTAAACAAGGATACATGTTACATGTGTAATACTTCAATGGCAATATGTACTGAAAAGTCTCAATGTAGTTTTAACATTCATGGGAACCTATGTGATGCCAGCTACAAAAGGTCAACTAGAGTTCAAGTAGGTAGGTACAGTATCTATGATCTACCTCTGCCAGTGTTATAGCACCTTTCAGGTCATTTGCCAAGTCTGAAGTATCCAGATTAAGAGTTTACCACGTGTTGTACAGACAAAAGATACCTGTAAATTTCAATAAGGGTATAAGCTAAGTGAAGAAACTCCTCAAGTTTACTTATATGTCTGAGGAAAACTATATTGCTCAATGCAAAAGCAAAAGTTTAAGTGTGCATGTATTATAACATCTTAAAAATCTCCGAAGAGGTATAAAGTAATCTGAATATTTTAATATTCAAATTTGTATGCTTATACAGCACTAATGGTTGGATAGGATTTGTAAAACTTGGACACTACAATAAGCAATTTTCAATAGGAGCCTATGAGATTTTTGGATATGTTGCTAGTCAGCAATCTGATTGGCTCGAACACAACAACGTTGTGATCGTATTTTCTTCCCTATTGTTATGTAAAGTGAAAGAAAAAACGTAGGGCGGGACTTGATTTTATCCATTGGTAATTGACTGGATGGTTGTGGTTTGCGATGGCTGTGATCTCATGCGAGTGAGAGTTTGCCCCGCCCTCACGCCAGTAAACACATCATCAGAGAACAGATGTGGCTGCACATTGGAGGGAAAGTTGTTTTCATTAAAGATTATGAGGGCACATGAATTTAAAAAAATGATGTGTATGGATAAATCATTTACTGCCATGAAGGACTGTAGACATTGGTGTACTTAGCTTAACTCTATCTACTGCCAGCAGAGTCTTAACCAGGACGCTTAAACTTATTACCACCTGGCTTGAAACCAGTGTTGAGGAACTACCTCAGAAGTGTAGCATGGTCAAGCTAAGCTACTACAAGTTTACAATAGTTACGACTCCCTCGTCCGCTGATGTCGTGGGCTCACACCCCTGGTCAGACTCACTAAACAAGGTCTAAACACTATAAGCATTTTTTGAATGAATGGACATGAGAGTAAATACAAAAAAAAAACTAGAATACAACTGAACCAAAAACAAATTGATGATAAGCAGGTTTTTATTAAATATTTGGTTATAAATGTAGAACAGGGCATGGCCAAAGACTCAAACAACAAATTGTTTCTTTTTGAACCGGTTCGTTCTAAACAAACAGGTATTAACTAAAATTAATCATGGTTTCAATTGTGAGAGAGCTAGGTGGTTTGTGACGTATTCATTTCTTTGCTCACTCAGTTGTAAAGAGCAATGCACAATACGTGACATGAAACTGTATAGGTTTGATGTGCAATGGCACTACTTGTTGGAAAAAGTAGCATGTTACTGGAAAAGCTACACTATTACAGTGTACAAAAAACTGTGGTTCGGTAACTCTACTGAACAATGTTGGCAAGTTACTAGTAGCTTCGCTACTTTTATTTTTTTGCTGTCCATCCATGGAAAACCTGATGCCTGTCTCTTCACTTACCCTGATGATCCCAATCACCTTCGGAAAAATGCTATGTTTAAAATAACGTTGTGCTTTAAATCCCACTTTTAGTTTTATGTGACTAGGCTGACCACAAAATTGAATCTATGAATGGCTTGCTTATAGTTGACTGAAACCAGGCTAGGTGAATAAATGCCCTCATGTTTTGAAACATATTTGAGGGTTTTCAATGATATAGGCACATTAATCCTGATATATTTTAAAACAGATTTTTTTTTTTACGAAATGCATGCTCTCTGTTCACACTACAGTTTTCAGTAGTTTTCCAAAAGTTCCTGGTTCAGACTGAAACGTCTGAACACTCTTAAATTACCTCATAAGTGCATGCATAACCATAATAAAAGCTAGTTGAGATGATACTAAGAGACCAGACATACCAAAGTTCTCATGCCATTCTTTAGGCCTGATTTTAAACTCAAATTTGCCATCCCATGAATGGTCTAATAATAGTTGCTGTCACCATTCAGTTCTATTAAGTTTCGTTTTCATGGACTTCAAGTTTGTTTTCTTTTATCACATGTTTTCTTTGTTCAGATTCCCACCACTCGTATGTCTCATTGCTTACCATTAAATTTAGTTTATGTTCTGGATCGGGGAGACCTTCCACCACTTATCGACCTCCCATGCACCACCATATTGGACTGGAGGGAGACTGTCATTAGGTGTCTGGAGAGCGTTGCGTCCTGATCCACAGCCAGACCCAGAGCCTGGATTACCCTCCACCACTGAGACCTTGTGTGTGCCCCCCGCAGACAGAGAGATACCACCCCCGTGCCACTTCATCCAAAGCCCGAAAAGGACAGAGCTGACCTATGGCCCGGAAGTGGAGCCCTATTGTGAGTCTGACCAGGGGTGTGAGCCCACGACATCAGCGGACAAGGGAGTGGTAACTATTAAAAATAAGGACTGGCTGATAAACTTTGAGGAAATATCATTTCCCACCCTATCCCACCCAATCCCACCGGTACCTTAATAATCGCTGTGTTTGTACAGCACTAAGGACTGTATAAACTGAGCTCCCAATTTCATTGCTCTACATGGACTGTGCTATTCTTACCATTTTTCTGTCATGTGTTGCAGTCCTCCAGCCCTGCCACTGCCGGATGTCTACAGCCCTACGCCACCTCCGGATCCTGCGGTGGCGCCTCCGGCCTTTGACCTCTTCGCTCCATCTTGACCGGTCGGCTCCGTCTTGGCTCCTCTCACCTTCGGCAGGTTCCCTCGTCCTGCCGGCCGCTGCACTCTGTCCGTCCACCCCTACAGCTCCAGTGGGTTCCTCCTTTCCCTTGGCGTCGACTCTGTCCTCCATCACACAGGCTCCACCTCAGTCCTCAGATACTCTGGTTCAGCCTTTGACGATCGTCGCCACGGCATCGCCTTGGTCTACAGTACCAGCAAAGTTGCTTTCCATCGGCTCCCCGTCTGCACCTGTGGATCCATCCGCCTCATCTCAGTCGCTCGTCCCCCAGTTGTCATCAGCCTCGACACCACCTTGGCTCCTCCCTCCCTCTACTCCACCGTGGGTTGTCGGCTCTGGGGAGTTCTGGGTCTGCGCCATCGGACTTCCTCCACCAATACCACCTGGGTCTCATGGTCCCACCAACACCATCTCTTTACCTGTTCATCCTGCCATAACCATCTCTTTGTCTTGTTGTGCCCTCATCACCATCCCTTCACCGCATCCTGTCACCATCTCTTCCCTTGTCCAGACATCACCATCCCTTTACCTGATCGTCCTGCCATCATCATCCTTTTGCCTGGTCGTCCTGCCATCACCAGCCCTTTGCTGTAAAATTTTCGAACGTATTTGCAGGAATTTAATATGAAGATTGTACAATGTAACATTTACCTTGAACAACACTATGAAAATGGGCTGCCAACTCACTGTTTTGGGTTGACTGGATCACATGTCTGTGTTAGATGACTAATAATCACTTTTTGAATACCAAATACATTCCAGTCCACACTATAATGTGTACAGTGTTTTCATATGTATTCACTTGGGACAGTGATTTTAAAAAGCTGGACACAAATGGCATCTCAGTGTAGAGAGAAGGCCAAAATGTAAATAAAATGTGCATTTTCAAATTTAATGTGAACATAGCTTTAGATATTACTAAATGTATGTATTCAGTCTAATTTGTTATTTAGCCAGTCTGTCATCCAGCCAATCGGCCAATACTATTGTAGGCTTTAGGACTAGAGTTTGTATTCACACTCTGGTTAGCACAGGGTGGCTAGTGCAGTTGAAAAGGACTGGCTAATCTTTGTGCATCCCGACTGAGCAGAATCCCAAACAAGACTCTAAACCTATTACCTAATTTTCAGCATTTGTTTGCCTCTGCATAGAGCTTGCAGGCTAAACAAACACTCAAACATCCCCTGAACAAATCAAACCCGCTATCATCCCTGTTCCAATGGGTGCCTGATTAGTAAACCACACCCATTAACCAGCAAATGAAGTAATTCAATAAAGTTAAGTAGGCTGAAGAATAAAATAATAACGATGTGCACCAAGTATGTCTTTTTCGGTTGCATTTGAAACAGATACTGTATACGTATACAATTTTTTTTTTTTTACATAAAAATTATCTTTGTATCAAGATAAAGATATACAGGTGCTGGTCATATAATTAGAATATCATCAAAAAGTTGATTTATTTCAGTAATTTCATTCAAAAAGTGAAACTTGGATATTATATTCATTCATTACACACAGACTGATATTTCAAATGTTTATTTCATTTAATTGTGATGATTAAAACTAACTAATGAAAATACCAAATTCAGTATCTCGACCAATACAAAAAAAGGATTTTTAGAAATGTTGGCCAACTGAAAAGTATGAACATGAAAAGTATGAGCACTCAATACTTAGTTGGGGCTCCTTTTGCCTGAATTACTGCAGCAATGCGGCGTGGCATGGAGTCGATCAGTCTGTGGCACTGCTCAGGTGTTATGAGAGCCCAGGTTGCTCTGATAGTGGCCTTCAGCATTGTTGGGTCTGGCGTATCGCATCTTCCTCTTCACAATACCCCATAGATTTTCTATAGGGTTTATGTCAGGCGAGTTTGCTGGCCAATTAAGAACAGGGATGGTCCTTAAACCAGGTACTGGTAGCTTTGGGACTGTGTGCAGGGGCCAAGTCCTGTTGGAAAATGAAATCTGCATCTCCATAAAGTTGTTCAGCAGCAGGAAGCATGAAGTGCTCTAAAACTTCCTGGTAGATGGCTACCGGGAAGTTTTGGCCTTGGACCTCAGAAAACACAGTGGACCAACATCAGCAGATGACATGGCACCCCAAACCATCACTGACTGTGGAAACTTTACACTGGACTTCAAGCAACGTGGATTCTGTGCTTCTCCTCTCTTCCTCCAGACTCTGGGACCTTGATTTCCAAAGGAAATGCAAAATTTACTTTCATCAGAAAACATAACTTTGGACCACTCAACAGCAGTCCAGTCTTTTTTGTCTTTAGCCCAGACGAGCTTCTGACGCTGTGTCTTGTTCAAGGGTGGCTTGAACACAAGGAATGCGACAACTGAAACCCATGTCTTGCATACGTCTGTGCGTGGTGGTTCTTGAAGCACTGACTCCAGCTGCAGTCCACTCTTTGTGAATCTCCCCCACATTTTTGAATGGGTTTTGTTTCACAATCCTCTCCAGGGTGCGGTTATCCCTATTGCTTGTACATTTTTTTCTACCACATCTTTTCCTTCCCTTCGCCTCTCTATTAATGTGCTTGGACACAGAGCTCTGTGAACAGCCAGCCTCTTATCAATGACCTTTTGTGTCTTGCCCTCCTTGTGCAAGATGTCAATGATCGTCTTTTGGACAGCTGTCAAGTCAGCAGTCCTTGTCCAAGTCTTGTATTGTTAGTCATTGAAAATGTATCATTACAGATTTCCATGTGTATTATAATTGTTGCAACATTATTTGATATAAGTTTGAAACTGATTTTTTTTGGAGTTAGTGATTTTCATTATCTCTTCCATTAACTAAGAGGGACGAATTGGACTATTACTGTTGATCTTGGATTTAACTATGGACTTTATTTGTTGGTATTGGATAAACTGTTCTCCCCCAAGACATTACCTCAGGACCAGTGTTTTAAATGATGATGCAAATTGGTCATTTTGAAATAAATTATGGAGGATTAATGATTTGGGGGTTTCTAAGGCCACATTAATCCGAATATACTTGAAAATATAAGCGTTTTCTTTTCTAAATGTTCTTTAATTGAATTGAAATTAAATTGAATAATTGAAGCCTTTATTGTCATTGTATTACCATACAATGAAATTAGGAACACTACTCCTGACTCGCGTTTACAAGACAAACATATAACCACCAACAATAAATAAGACACTTACAATTATATACAGAATTCATGTGATGATATTTCACATTGACAAACTTTGTCTTAAGTGCATTTTTGAATTTAGAGTCCGGATGGCAACTGGAATGAAACTGTCCTGTAAGCGTTTGGTTCTTGTTCTAAAGGACCTGGGCCCGGTTCCCCAAAACGTTCTTATCGCTAAGTAGTTCTTAAACTATTCCTTAACCTCTCTCTTAAAGTCGGCATGAAATCAAATTTGACAAATCTTCTTTTTGTATGTAATATTGTAGTGTTTATTATAAATGATTTATCTGTGCACTTCATTATTTTTTTTAAAATTCATGTACCCTTATAATCTTTAATCAAATACATTACCCTTCCCTCCCCCCTCGAAACGACCTCTCTTTTCTTCCGGTCACATGCAATGGCGAAAGGGTGCGGCCAGAGCCGATGAGGGTGCGGCTATCGGAGCACAGCCGAACCACAGAGAACCTGTCAGTGTCAGTGTCCTCCAACGATCCAATCAATTCCCGAAGGATGGAATCAAGCCCCGCCCTACATCTTTTCAAATTTCAGAAGCCGTTTCACTCGAATATATACGTCACAACAAGAAAAAAAATGACAATCTCAACTTCCGTTTCATGCCGACTTTAACATTATGGCACGATTCCCGACACTTTCTTACGCTAAGTATATCTTCTTTAAGTCACACTTTCGTAAGGTTGATCTGGACCATTCGTAAGCTCTCTCTTAGCGTAGTTTGAGCTCAAGACGCTAGTCGCCGCCACTGTGCAGCAGTTTTTAGAAATCAGCGCAGCGAAGTACAAGTCAAACTGGTATGTTGACAATGTTGTGGCTCAACAATGATTTTATATTATGGACATTTTAAGACTAATAATAAAATATGTTCGCAATGGATACAGGCCTATTTATGAAGTTGACTTTATTTGGTATCAGAACTAATATGGTGGAAATTAGCCTAGGCTATTTCGTAATGTCATTAAAGCGTTTAAATTGTCAATCACTTTTGATAATTAAAATCTGGCAAACAATTTAGCTCTAAATGGCTAAGATGTATAAATGGGTAAGCATGGTTGTGTCCAGTTAGCGACCAACTATGGCAGCGATCCAACGTGTCCTTGTATTGAATCAAAGACGGAGCCGGCCGCGGAGCCGTTTAGTCCATGTCAATCTTTTTATTCAGCAAAACTTAAGCCCTTTGACATTTTGCCTGACGTGGCTATATTAAAAAAAATTCGCCTTCCAAGACAACTCATTATGGAGCTGCTTGCCAATCAATTTTGATTGTAAAGTACCTTACCATTAATAGTTGCACAACGGGATAAGGAGGGTGGATGATTAGCGAGGGATACCCAAGCGGCAACATTCCAATCTCATAAATGAAGCCTACCCGGAAGTGCGAAAAACTGCAATACATCGAAAATCCGCTAGGGGCAGGTCCCAAAAGTGAGCAAATGTCCATAGACCCCATGTTAAAATGTCCGTTTTCACAGCATAAATTCATGCTTTTACAGGTTGGTCCCATGGACTTTTATTGTATTTTTCGATAGGTACCGAGTGCCTGACAACTGTGAGGGGGGTGAATTTTCTAACTCGTTAGTTTAGATTGTATGACTGTAAAATGTATGACAAATAAGGGCGTGGTTAGGTTTGATTGACAGCTGATAACGGGCTGCGCCGAGTGAAATGTGACGTCTCGGCCATGATCTGACACAACCTATCACACCACCTCTGTATTCTTTCTGAACATTTATATTGAAATATCGTACATAAAATGGGTTGCTCTGCTATAAACTGCACTAACCGAAACTGTAGGAGTAAGTTACTTCGCCCCATTTTTTCCGGTAAGTGACATTCCACTACTATTTCACGTAGTTAGCAGTATTTGTATTTAGCATCAATGTTTGTGGGCAGTAGCACTGCAACAGTTAGCATTAAATCGCCTCAGAGAGAGGTGCGATTGAACTGTGTGTGTGTGTGTGTGTGTGTGTGTGGTGAGTGAGTGAGTGAGAGGAGAGAGAGAGAGAGGAGAGAGAGGAGAGAGAGAGAGAGAGAGAGAGAGAGAGAGAGAGAGAGAGAGACGCAGGCACCATGGAACTCTCTCTGTGTGCGTGTATGTGGCAGAGAGAAGCAGGCGCGTGTGTGTGTGTTGCGCGGGCGCGATCCAACAGTGGAAGCATAAAAACATACTCCATCATTTCGTTCATACAGGACATTCAATCTGCAAAGTGTTTACTTATATTTGTGTACACTCGCAATAGTAATGCTACAGATAGCTGAGGGCTTCTTGAATGAAGAGGCGCGTCCACCGGCCGGCTCAGTCTCACACAAAGCCCGCCCTTTTACCCATATATGGATTGACCAGAAGGTGGGCGGGGTTAGGCTTTCCCAAGATTTTCAAAAATGGCGCCGCCCATACCCCCCATAAACGGCTTCAGAACCGTTATTCGGAAAGTCTATGGGTGACGTCACAGATGCTTTGTCCATTTTTTTTACAGTCTATGGGGATACCCGGTTCGTCTACCCGTCACAACATATCGTGTGAACATATTACTGACCATTTGATCATTTAATTAATAGTCTATATTTTACTGATAACTTAAACTATGTTATAATAAATATTACTGGAATAATTTGAGGAATATTTCATTTGTATAGAACGTGTTGTCTTCCTTAACGCCGTAATACACCTTTGCGTGAAGTGAAAAATCGATTCCTGAGCAATGGATGCCAACTAATTCAGCACCTTCACTTGGGACAGCGCCTTTGTAACGTCGAACGTAAAGGCCAATTTATACTTCTGCGTCGGGTGCGCGCGGTAGGTACGGCGTAGCATACGCACAGACGCGTTCCATACGCCGTACCCTTCGCTGTAACCTGACGCGCACCTCCTCAAAAATGAAACTACACGTCGCGGCGACGCGGACCTCAATATCTGTGATTGGTCGGCTTGGTAGCATCGCGTTTCCTCCTACGCATTTCTGGCGTGTTCTTCTGCACCGCCCGCCATTTTTACAGCGAAACTGTTAAAAAAACGAAAAACTTACTGCTTTTCCACCTCGATAAGCTCCAACTCCAACGTGATCCGCTCTCTTTCAATCGCCATTGCTTGTAGTAACCTAAACTCAAAACAGTCGCGAGGAATCTAAAAGTGGAACATTAAAACCCTCCGGCGCCAACTAGCGTTTCGGCGCTGTACTGCAGAGCAACGCAGACCTAAACGCAAAAGTATAAATGCTCACGACGGCATCACCTACGTGCGTAGCCTACGCCGTACATTACGGCATACACTCAACGCAGAAGTATAAATTGGCCTTAAGAGGCAGCGTGGAACAGCGTAGATTGGCCTTCGGGGAACACACTTAGGAACTTAACTTTGGTAAGATATATCTTTCCAGTCTTCTTAGCGCGCTAAGAGTGAGCGTTATCAGGGAACCGGGCCCAGTACCGTCTAATGCCTAATGGCAAAAGATTAAACAGGTTATGTCCTGGATGTGATGTGTCCTTGATAATGTTTTTGGCCCTTAAAGGGTACCTATTATGGATTTTTGAAAATTGCCCTTCATGTAGTGTGTAACATCGATCTAAGTGAACGAAAACATCCTGCAAAGTTTTAAACATGAAAGTTCACCGTATACAAAGTTATTGTCTCTCAAAAGTAAGAGTCGACTCTGAGTCGCTGATATGAATCGATAGACGAACGATGCTTTTTCTCTAACTTTATGACGCCACCTGTACAAGTTATTTGAATAAGATACGCCCACTTATTGCGTTCAGAGACGCCAGGGAAAACTAACCTTGTTCTGTGTTCGCGTCATTTTGAAGATGATTGCTTCACAAACCTAAATGCTATAAAGTATGGATTTGCGAGCCGGCTGATACTGAAGGAATGTTCAATACCGAGTTTATTTGGATCAGCTTCCTTCTCCGAATCACAACCTGTAAGTATTATTAATATTAATTGTTGCTTTTATGTTTTATGTATCATGCTCAATAATTATTTTGTGTGTTGTGTATGCACAGCGCAGCTTCTAGGTCTTCAATGTCAATTGTATTGAAATATGTGGCTCTCAAGTGTCACGCATTGAGGGAGAGCGTGACAAAAGACCGAAATGAGTGACTGTCACGCTCTCCCGCCACACATTGTATTTCTTACGCTGAAAAACTATTTGCAACATATTTAATATGCCACAGCGCCCAAAACTCTGGCCGCGCCACTCTCACTGTGGAACTGGCAGGAATCAAGCGCGTCTCCTCTGGTGCTGTTCGTCTGGTGTTGTTAGCCAATCAGAAAATAGCACTATTGTATCTGGGTAAGATTTAACGCAACAACCAATGACACCCCATCGGCTCGGTGTCACTCCTTTGGGCTATGGTAGCTAACATATCACCGCAGATTAGCGTCACGCAAAGGCGGGGTTTGGAAAGATGACTCGCTAAACGATTCATATGGGAGTCGGTGAGCAAATCAGGTAAAATAAATACATATTATAAGACAACAAAAGTGTTTTTTGTTATTTCATGCTTGTAAAACTGTTGTTGGGGACTCCCAGGACAATATTAGGAATATTTTAAATGCCATAATAGGTACCCTATAATAGATAGTGGAAGCAAGCAATCATTTCCAGTGAGGGTAGTGAGCAGCCACTGATTTTTTGGGCTGTATTTTTTATCCTTTGGAGGGCTGTCTTATCTGCTGCATTGCAACTGGAGTACCACACTGAGATGCCGTACACTAACATGCTTTCGATGGTAGAGCGGTAAAAGTACACCAGCAATTTGCCCTCTATGTTGTTTTTCCTTAGCACTCTAAGGCAGACCAAGAGCGGTCGTTGGATATGTGGACTCCCAGGAACTTAAAGGTGTGGACCCTCTCCACACAGTCCCCCTTGATATAAAGTGGAGCTGGTTTTGCGTTACGCCTCCTGAAGTCAAGAATAAGCTCTTTTGTTTTTGAGGTGTTCAAAGACAAGTTGTAGCCATACATGCCAACCCTCACGATTTTTCCGGGAGACTCCCGAATTTCAAAGCCCCTCCCGAAAATCTCCCGGACCGACCTTTCTCCTGAATTTCTCCCGATTTCCGAGTGCGGGTGCGAGAGTGACACCCAGCCGATGGGGTGTCGTTGGTTGCGTTAAATCTTACCCAGAAACAATAGTGCTATTTTCTCATTGGCTAACAACACCAGACGAAAAACACCATAGGAGACGCGCTTGATTCCTGCCGGTTCCACGCCGGGGCATAAATATATTACAAATGGTTTTTGAGCGTGAGAAATACGGGGAGAAATACAATGTGTGGCGGGAGAGCGTGACACAAGACCGAAATGAGTGACTGTCACGCTCAATGCGTGATACTTGAGAGCCCTGCTGATGTGTGATGAAAGCACAAGCAGAAACACGGATAAAGTATGTATTTACACTTCACTTGTAAGTAATTCGTGGCTGCTGTCAGTGAAAATTGCTCTCTATTATATATAATATATGATTCCACCCCCCCCCCCCCCCTTCTTGAATATCTCCCGAATTCTGAGGTCTCAAGGTTGGCAAGTATGGTTGTAGCAGAGCAACAAACACACCATAGTTTCTTGACTTCACCTCTGTAGGCTGATTCATCATCTCCCGAGATGAGTCCTTCATCTACATTAGGGTTTTAAATCGTTTTCCAAAAGCTTGTTAACACTTAAATTCTGAAAATGCTTAAATCACCTTACTTTGCATGCATAAAATATAATAAAATAATTTTATTTAGCAAAATCCCACCACTTGTTCGTCCAGGTTGCACTCATTATCACCATTCCATGTATGGTCTAGAACGCATAACAATGCTGGTACAACCATAATCACATGACTAAACATAAGTCATTGTTTTCGAAAAACCTAGTTTTCACAGTCAACGGGAAAACAGTGTTTTCAAATATCCTCTTAGGAGAGCGTCTTCGAAAAACACGCTGTCTCAGTGTGGACGTAAAGCAAAAATGGTGTTGGTGTAGCCTGAGCTTCTAAGCTACTTTTGATTTTAGGATTTTAAAATTCAAATCAAGCATGTGTGTTGTTTAGATATAGGCACCTTAAGCAAGCAGCCGATTTTATAGACCCAAACGTTTGATAATCGGAATGTAGTTTTGTCCATAGAAACTGTTAAAACAGATACGTGTGCAAGTGGGATCTCATTCAAGTAATGGTGCCACAAAAAGAGGTATAAACAACACTGATGAATTTCTTTGAACAGCTGTGTGGTAAAATAATTTTTCTGTGAAATAGTAAAGTTTTTTTTACTTTTTGGAAAGAGAAGATAATCAATCATAGGGTTAAACTAATGTTAAATAGTACGTGTTTGCACTTGAACAGGATAGTGACATACTAAGACAGTGTATTATCAGATGAGTATGCTATGCTTGTTCAGAGTGCCACTTAGAACCTTTCTAATCCCTCCAACTAATCTGAGCAAGAGGTGACGGATATCATATCAAAAAGAAGGTTCAGCAGGAGGTAAGGTCATAACTTTTTTTAAGACTGTTTACAAATCTCCTTACTGGTCACTGGAAAGCCCTCCTCATATATAGCCTAATGTTTCACCTGGGAAAAGTATATAAGGACGCAGATGAGTGTTGTAGCTTAACTTGTCATACTGGACTCTTCTGGTTCAAGTTTGCACTTTTCTGTTGGAGGATGAATGGCACAGAGGGTGATAGCTTTTACATCCCAATGTCCAACAGGACTGGGCTCGTCAGAAATCCTTTTGAGTACACCCAGTACTATTTAGCAGAACCATGGAAATTCAAGGCTTTGGGTTTCTACATGTTTTTACTGATCATTTTTGGTTTACCTATCAACGGGCTCACATTGCTGGTTACAGCTCAACACAAGAAACTCAGACAGCCGCTCAACTACATTTTGGTCAACTTGGCTCTTGCCGGCACAATTATGGGCCTTTTTGGATTCACGGTTTCTTTCTACTCCTCGTGCGTTGGCTATATGGCAGTTGGGCCCACTGGTTGCATGGTAGAGGGATTTTTTGCAACACTTGGTGGTAAGAAGCAAAGAAAACCAATTTGGTCCCAAGAACTGTGATATACTGTTAACTTTACTCTCTCGCCCTGTACTAACAGGTCAAGTCTCTCTTTGGTCTCTGGTGGTGCTCGCTGTTGAGAGGTACATAGTTGTGTGTAAGCCAATGGGAAGCTTCAAGTTTTCTTCAAACCACGCGTTTGCTGGCATTATTTTTACATGGATCATGGCCAGCAGTTGTGCTGTGCCCCCACTTTTAGGCTGGTCCAGGTAAATCTCTTTAATCCAATCCTAGATATTGCAACCCACAGGAGGTTTATTATTGTGATAACAAATATTTGTCAAACTTAAATGAGCTAAAATCTTTTAACATTTTTTGTTAATGCAGATACATCCCCGAAGGTATCCAGACATCATGTGGACCAGATTACTACACCCTTAATCCGTTGTACAATAATGAATCATATCTCATTTACATGTTCACCTGCCATTTTTGTATACCTGTCACTACAATCTTCTTCACCTACGGAAGTCTTGTCTGCACGGTCAAAGCTGTAAGTTTGCTTAGTCCATTTACATGTCAATACTGTCATGAACAACATTGTATCACTATTTTGGTTTTCACCAAATCTTTAGGCTGCAGCTCAACAGCAGGACTCAGCATCCACCCAGAAAGCTGAGAAGGAAGTGACACGTATGGTCATCATGATGGTTTTGGGCTTCTTGGTAGCTTGGGTTCCCTATGCTAGCTTTGCTGGCTGGATCTTTTTAAACAGAGGGGCTGCCTTCTCGGCACAAGGCTTTGCAATTCCTTCCTTTTTTTCCAAAAGCTCTGCCTTGTTTAATCCCATCATATATGTGCTGCTCAACAAACAGGTACGAGCTCTTAAATCATGTCTAGCTGAAGCCTGGAATATTTTATGTTCATGTGCTCATGAATGATTCTGTGTTTCTTTTCAGTTCCGAAGCTGCATGTTAACCACCCTCTTCTGTGGAAAGAATCCTCTAGGAGATGAGGAGTCCTCAAGCGTGTCCACCAGTAAAACAGAAGTGTCCTCAGTTTCTCCAGCATAAACGCGCCTCTCTGCCTCTGCAAAGTCCTGCTGAAACAATGAAGATCGGTCTTGTCAAGTTGTATTTATGATGCATGTGGATATTTGTCTATTCCTTCTCTTCTGGGAATTTCAAACTTAAACTCACCAACTCTGCTCATCATTGTTGTTATAAACGGCTTGGCTGGATTATGTAGGTTTCCCCATCTTAAGTAAAAAGCAAATAAAAAAAGACCAAACATTCTGTCAAATATATAGGTTGGTTTATTTGCATGTATTAATATTTTTAAGAATTTTTACAGTTTTAAAAGCTATACAAATCTCAAATGTTTCCTGAAGTAAACATCCGTTACCAATGCTAGAAATCCATATCTTTTTCTGATGGATCTTAAAAAGTTTTATTTTTCTGTTCATATGCACATTCATCACATACACACATTCTCATGTAAATATTCTTTGAATACTTGTATTAAATAGCTGTATAAATAAATAAATGCATGCTTGCAAACAGACAGACAATTGAACTCTTGTTTTCTTTTTCTTAACATTTTAAGATAGCATACAAAGTAATTTGGTTAGGTTATAGGTGGCTTGAAAGAAGAAAAAAAATAATGTCTGGAATTCTGTCTTCACCATAATTCTTATGGTGAATTTGCCAACTGGATAATTTCATGTTGGCAAACAATTTATTAACTAATAAATCTATTTACATGTCAGTTCATGAAGCCATTCTTTGATGGCGTAAACATGATGAACGATATTCAGTAATATCTTAAAATATTTTTAAATGGACTAAGATTTAAAATGAAATATTTAAGACATACAAGGAACTTGTAGTGTATGAAAGCTTGAGAAGGTGGAAGTTGCATGAATGAGATGAAGACCTCTTGGACTTTCAGCTTACCTCAGTGGCTTAAGATGCTGCTTAAGAGTTGCGCAAAGCTAAAAACTAATCCTTGTAGGAAGAGATGGATACCATGCTTAAAGGGAGGGACAAGCCCCAAGGTCCAATCTGTGGCTGTTATGAACTTTGATCTGAGCCAAATAATCTTATTGGTAACACCCGGTTCCAGTTTTGGTCTCCTTGGAAGAGTATATAAGCATGCTTGTTGCTGTCCACTTGGGGTTGACCATCTCTTGAGTTAGCAGCTGTTCATATTTTAACTTTAGATTTAATTTGAACGAGGGCAGAATGAATGGGACAGAAGGGAGTAACTTCTACATTCCCATGTCCAATAGGACTGGGCTTGTGAGAAATCCTTTTGAGTACACCCAGTACTATTTAGCAGAACCATGGAAATTCAAGGCTCTGTCTTTCTACATGTTTCTACTGATCATTTTTGGATTACCCATCAATGCTCTAACCTTGGTGGTTACAGCTCAACACAAGAAACTTCGACAGCCACTCAACTACATTTTGGTCAACTTGGCTTTTGCAGGCACAATTATGGCCATCTTTGGATTTACAGTTTCTTTCTATTGCTCATTTGTGGGCTACATGGCTCTAGGTCCAATTGGCTGCGTAATGGAGGGTTTTTTCGCAACAATTGGAGGTAAGGGATTATTAACAATCCATTTGGATGCCTTTTTAAAACAGTGCATTCCAGTGGACTAACTTCTAATTCCTGTCAATAGGTCAAGTCTCTCTTTGGTCTCTGGTGGTGCTTGCAGTTGAAAGGTACATCGTGGTGTGCAAGCCAATGGGGAGCTTCAAATTTTCTTCAAACCATGCGATGGCAGGCATCGCTTTCACATGGGTTATGGCCTGTAGCTGTGCAGTGCCCCCACTTGTGGGCTGGTCCAGGTAATTGCACTGAAACAGTTTGCAGAATGACTTGAAGCCTACTTTGAGCTGCTTACTGTTGCTTAGTATCAGTGCTATTCTTCCAGATATATTCCAGAGGGGATGCAGACTTCATGTGGACCAGATTACTACACGTTGAATCCTGAATATAACAATGAATCTTACGTCATGTACATGTTCAGCTGCCATTTTTGTATACCTGTATCCACGATTTTCTTTACCTATGGCAATCTGGTCTGCACAGTCAAGGCTGTATGTATACGTTTAAATCATAAATGCTTAAAAATCATTTCTACATATACTAGATGGATCCATCACACTGCATCCATAACTGGTTCTTCATATATTTCAGGCAGCAGCTCAACAGCAGGACTCAGCGTCCACCCAGAAAGCTGAGAAGGAAGTGACACGTATGGTCATCATGATGGTTTTGGGCTTCTTGTTGGCTTGGGTTCCCTATGCTAGCTTTGCTGCCTGGATATTTTTCAACAGGGGGGCTGCCTTCTCGGCACAAGCTATGGCTATTCCTGCCTTTTTCTCCAAGACTTCAGCCTTGTTTAACCCAGTTATATATGTGCTTCTCAACAAACAGGTGAGTAATGTTTTCACAGAACAATACTTATTTTACAATATGTTTTCACAGCATATACTTCCAAGGATTAAAAGTAAAAAGAGGTTTAAAGTATTCAAATATGTTAATATTGTTGTCATGATTCCCTTTGCACTTTAAATATGGAATGAATTCAGTTTCCCATCTCATTCACAGTTCCGTAGCTGCATGCTGAACACCCTTTTCTGTGGTAAGAGCCCTCTTGGTGATGAGGAGTCCTCGGTGTCAACGAGCAAAACAGAGGTGTCCTCAGTGTCTCCGGCATAGATTAATCCTCCTATCTGCCTATACTCTGTGCGCCATCGTACAAATGGAATGAGTTCACAGACATGCAGCATATCGCTGACCAAATGGCTAAATGGGCTTTGTAACAGACTCTGTAACTGCTATTTTTTTTTCAAGACCATACACATCCATTTTATGGCGTTTAATCAATATAATTCAAGAATGACTGGTTCTGAAGTTAAAGAAAAATATTTATGTTATATTTACTGGATTTATGGATTAATCTACTTCTCTAATTAGGTGGATTTTTTTCAATAAAAAATATTTGAACTCACCTGCAAAGTGTTTTGCACAATATCCTGTCTACCCATGTAACAATATCATTTCTGTTCTGTGTTCTGAATGAGGTCATTATTTATTTATTTTTTGTTATTCTATTGTCTGTACTTCGTGAAATTTTCTGGCTTGATCAGGTCAGTTTCTGTAAATATTTTATAAAATGCTTAGTATATTTAAATAAAAGCATGCATTCAAAATTTGTGTTATTGTTTATTGTCCTTGTATTGACTAGTTACTATTTTTTTAAAGAACTTAACATGAATGTAATAAAAAAAAATGATTCCGCCCTTTAAAGAAGATATATCTACCTTTCAGTGATCAGTTCTTAAAAGAACTATTTTTTCTTAGCTTGAAGCACATTTTAATAATCTAAAGAACCCCTTTTCCACTATAAAGAAAGATTCCACGGATGTTAAAGGTTCTTCATGGGAGAGTGTATACATATAGTTTGCTTCCTTTTTCTTTCCTTAATATATATTAAATACAAAGATGTTTTCCTCAAGTTTTCATTACATATAAGCTTCATGCTATTTGTGCACTTGCTCGTGAGCTGCTTTAAAACAGTTTCTACAATTTATGCATATAAAATAAATGCAAATAGATTAATACTTAGTTTTCCCTCCTTTAGTAATTCAGTAACAAAATCCAGTCAGTTATTTCAAAAATAAAGACCATCGTCTTGGCATCACTGCAGTCATCAAATTGTTTGATTCTACGTTGTCATTCTTTCCCATGTCAATAGATGTTATTCCTGTTTACTCTTGACTGTGGTGTTCAACTTCAAACACGTCTACGATTCAAGTGTGCATATAGGGGCATGTGAAAATGTGAGTGCTGTATGCGGCCCATTCCACTGGATTATCTCTCAGCCTCTTACAAGAAAGATTACACGGTCAAAGATTTGAAACCTAATCCCTATGAGAGGGGATGGATATCATATGAATCCTGGTAATGAGCCAAGTAGATGCGTTCCAGTTGGTTATGAAGTCTGGTATCCGCCAAATCTTCTTAATGGTGACATCTCTTTTAATTGGGAACTCTGCTAAAGGTATAAAAGCAGGTGTCTGGAAGTATTTGTGGAGTACACTTTTGCTGGTGTCCTCTTGGCAAGCTTGCAACACCTCTGCTCTTGGCTCCTCTGCAGCAGGATGAACGGCACTGAGGGAAACAACTTTTACATTCCTATGTCCAACAGGACAGGGTTAGTGAGAAGTCCTTATGAATATACGCAGTATTACCTGGCAGATCCATGGCAATTTAAGGCACTTGCTTTTTATATGTTTTTGCTGATTTGCTTTGGACTACCAATCAATGTGCTGACGCTGCTGGTTACAGCCCAGCACAAAAAGTTGAGGCAACCTCTAAATTTTATTTTGGTAAACCTGGCTTTCGCTGGAACTATTATGGCCCTTTTTGGATTCACGGTTACATTCTACTGCTCCTTGGCTGGTTATATGGCTCTGGGTCCCACAGGTTGTGCTATTGAAGGCTTCTTTGCTACAGTTGGAGGTAAGATTTCAGCATTGATTAATATGTTTTGTTGTTTGGGATTCCATGCTTGACTCATTTTCTTTTTTGCCTACAGGCCAGGTTTCTCTTTGGTCTCTGGTGGTGCTTGCAGTTGAAAGGTACATCGTGGTGTGCAAGCCAATGGGGAGCTTCAAATTCTCCTCAAACCATGCGATAACAGGCATCGTTTTCACATGGGTTATGGCCAGTAGCTGTGCAGTGCCCCCACTTTTGGGCTGGTCCAGGTAAGTCGCTCATGCTCATTAGAGACTTGTAATCAGTGGAAAAGAGATTAAGGCTCAAATACAAAAATTCGTACATTAACTTTCAAAGTTATTAACAAAGATGATATAATGTTTAACCAATTGATTGATGTCAACTAAATTATTTCATTGTTTCAATACAGATACATCCCAGAGGGAATGCAAATTTCCTGTGGACCGGATTATTATACCTTGAACCCAGAATTCAACAATGAATCCTATGTCATGTACATGTTCAGCTGTCATTTTTGCATTCCAGTTACAACCATCTTTTTCACTTATGGAAGTCTTGTTTGCACAGTCAAAGCGGCGAGTACACATCACACCACTCATACTTGGAATATTTATTGACTTTTAAATATTTATTAAATATAGAAAATATTAAAATATTTAAAATATGTAAATATTGCTTTATTTAAATATTTTAAATATTATTCTTTCAGGCTGCAGCTCAACAGCAGGACTCAGCGTCTACCCAGAAAGCTGAGAAGGAAGTGACACGTATGGTCATCCTGATGGTTTTGGGCTTCTTGTTGGCTTGGGTTCCCTATGCTAGCTTTGCTGCCTGGATCTTTTTCAACAGGGGGGCTGCCTTCTCGGCACAATCTATGGCTATTCCTGCCTTTTTTTCTAAGTCCTCGGCCTTGTTTAACCCCTTCATATATGTGCTTCTCAACAAACAGGTGAGCGACATTGGACTTTTAAGTAGGCATGCTTTCATTCATAAATCAATAAATTACAAACCATTCTTTAAGTCTGAGACCATTTTGTTCACCTTGAGATAGTATGACTGCACTATGAAGACGTAAATGGAATGAAATGGCTATTTCAATTCTAGCATTATTCCTCTTTCTAATCCTCAGTTCCGTAGCTGCATGCTGAACACCCTTTTCTGTGGCAAGAGCCCTCTTGGTGATGAGGAGTCCTCGGTGTCAACGAGCAAAACAGAGGTGTCCTCAGTGTCTCCTGCATAGAATTATTTGCCAACTACGTTTTCTCAATGATTATTTGAATGTTTTTGAGTCCACTGTCTTCAACAAGCATAAGTCTCCATGGATCAGTTTCTGTAATGCTTTGTAATTATCACCCAGTTGGGCCATGTAGCCTACCTCTTCTCTCTCTGCCTTGGAACATTTTAGTTTAAAGAAGACTTTTAACCTGACCCTGACCCTACTTTGTTAATGTGGACTAGATATACGTCACATTTAGTCTCTATTCTCTTCAATAAAAAGAACATGGGTAGATTAGTTTGCGCAATGCTCAACTCATGGTTTATCTCATGTCTCTCCACCAATGCTTCCACACAAAGTATAGCTCACCACTAAATCTAAGCATAAGCCTCTTTTCTTGACATCATCACATCAGAAGGTCATGACCAGAACTGCTTAAAACCCCCCAAGGGTTCAGTGAGAAGCATAATAATGCAGAAGTAAGTCAATGACACGATGCACTATTCTATTAATTTCATTATTTTTGTTTTTAGCTGCTTTGTCAGCTTTTTTATGTATATATTTTCTAAATGTTATACACATTGAAAAGTAGAATAATAAATACATGCATAAAAAACGTTGTTTTTGGTGATTTGTGTGCGTCTATTGATGATTGATGGCAACCATGTTAAGATCTACAAACATAAAGCTACAAATTGAGATCAAAAGACAATTAATTCTCAAACTAAACCTATAAACATTACATTTAATTGAATTTAACTGGATTGGATCTGGAGCTTGCAATTCATTTAGTGATTTATATTCTGTTTTATATAGTGATTTGAATGAAATGCATATGATAAATGATGACTACAGATGTGTGAAATGTGAATATGTGAAATCAGAATGGAATGAAAATATATAATAATAAAATAAAATAAATATTAAAGAAACTAAATGAAAACTACATCCTCCATTGTTTGTAAACCCTTCATCTTATTTGAAACAATTACCTTTTTAATAGTATTTAATCACCCTTAAACTTTTTTGGTTTTGATTTTGAGTTATTCTTAGATAATCATATTCCAGCATTTTGAGAAAAAATCATCTGGAGTCATTTGACCATTACCCGGCTCTCATTGGAGTGACTTCTAATTGTAATTAATCTAAGTAATCTTCAAATTATTCGTCCATCAACCTCATTGTCGTGAACTTTGTAATACAAGATGCCACACAACAAGTGCTTAGCACAACTATTAGACCTTCAGGACTGTAATCTCTGTGACAAACTAACATAAAAATATGGGACAAGTCTTAATCTGACAAGAAATCTCCTTTAAATGTGTTATTGTCCCTAATAAGGAAACAAGTGTATAGTGGGTATAAGAAATAACAAAACATCATACAACAATCACATTTTTTTACAATTAAATACAGTGTTGTGTATACTCACTTTGTTGTGTTGTTCTTTAATACAAGAATCTCAAACATCAAAATAGAGTCAAGATGCAAAGCTTCACCGGTTGATTAGCCCAAAAGTGATTATGTCTGCTCTTATCATTCAAATCCCACATTGTAACACCCTCCCTATCTTACGCTCCTGGATTTATCCCTTATAAGGAACCACAGAGGGATATATAAACACACCTGATGCACCTTTGTAAATAAAGAGCAGGTCCAACACAGCAGATCGCATCCTCTTCCAGGTCTGGATCACTAGTAGGCAAAGATGAATGGCACTGAGGGAAACAACTTCTACATCCCCATGTCCAACAGGACAGGGCTAGTGAGGAGTCCTTACGAGTATCCGCAGTATTATCTTGCTGAGCCATGGCAATTTAAAATCCTTGCTGTGTACATGTTCTTCCTCATCTGCTTGGGTTTTCCCATCAATGGCCTTACATTGTTGGTTACAGCTCAACACAAAAAGCTCAGGCAACCTCTCAACTTCATTTTGGTCAACCTGGCTGTGGCTGGTTCCATCATGGTTTGTTTTGGATTCACAGTCACTTTCTACACAGCAATTAACGGCTACTTTATTCTGGGTCCAACTGCCTGTGCCATTGAGGGCTTCATGGCCACACTTGGAGGTGGAGAGAAATGAATATAATGTATGTTTTTGGATTGCTTCTGTCACTATAGTTAGCTGTACTGTATTTTGGGTGCAATTGATTTTAATATTTTATTTGCTACACAGGACAAGTTGCCCTTTGGTCACTTGTGGTGCTGGCCATTGAAAGATACATTGTGGTTTGCAAGCCAATGGGTAGTTTCAAATTCTCACCAGCCACGCTATGTCAGGAATTGGATTTACATGGGTAATGGCCATGTCATGTGCGGCTCCCCCTCTGGTTGGCTGGTCCAGGTTTGTCCAATAAGACATTATGCAATTAATTAGTTCTCCGTTGTAGTAGAAGTGAGTACAACAAACATTTCAGCTGAATATGAGAATTTTTATTTATTTAGTCAATATACAAGAATATTTGCATACTTTTAATGTATGACTGTAAAATGTACTTTCCCCAACTGAACACATTGACTTTTATGGCATGAATAATGTTCTCTTGGTTTTTTAAACGAGAAGAGGGTAATCTAAATTTCAGGTGCTTCTCTTTAATAGATATATTCCTGAGGGAATGCAGTGTTCATGTGGACCAGACTACTACACTCTGAATCCTGACTACAACAATGAATCATATGTTGTCTACATGTTCGTCTGCCATTTTATATGTTCGGTCACCATAATCTTTTTCACCTATGGGCGGCTTGTTTGCACAGTCAAGGCGGTATGAAATGTCACTTTAAACATTACAGCAAATTCTCAACTATTGGATTACTAAAATGACATCTGCCTTGTTTGTTTTTACTCTCTTAGGCTGCAGCTCAACAGCAGGACTCAGCATCCACCCAGAAGGCTGAGAGAGAAGTAACAAAAATGGTGATCCTGATGGTTTTGGGTTTCATGGTGGCTTGGACTCCTTATGCTACTGTTGCTGCTTGGATTTTCTTGAATAGGGGAGCTGCTTTTAGTGCCCAGTTCATGGCTGTTCCTGCCTTTTTCTCGAAGAGCTCATCAATATTTAATCCTATAATTTATGTGCTGCTAAACAAACAGGTGAATCATATATCAGACTTGCTGGAATGGAAAGTAACATCCTACACATCCCATTCCCTATCTACTCCCTCAGTTATTAAAGAGTGGCAAAATGTCCCCAAAAGTGTGTACTAAATGAAACATTGTCTTTTACAGTTCAGGAACTGCATGCTGACCACTATTTTCTGTGGAAAGAATCCTCTTGGCGATGATGAGTCCTCAAGTGTGTCCACCAGCAAGACGGAGGTGTCCTCTGTATCTCCAGCATAGACTTTTGAACCTCTCACAGATTATGTTCTTCTAGTCAATGACCAATTTGGGCATCTGAAGAAAAAGAGAGAGAAAACAAAACAAAAAACAAGCTGAATTAGTTGATGCATCTCATAAGGTTGTTCACTATGACTGTTAACCTGGTGGACTCACATACATTTGTTAAATAAGTAAAGGCTTAAAAGGATAGTTCCAAAAATGAAAAACATCCCATAATTTACTCACCCTCAAGCCATAGGTGTATATTCTTTTTTCAGCCAACACAATCTGAGTTATATCGCATAATTTGGCTTCAGAAGGCCTTTATTAAGCCCCTGGAGCCATGGATAAATCTTAAAAATAGCAGGCGATACTCACTTCCATTATAAAGATTGGAAGATCCAGGATATTTTTTAATATAACTTCAATTGTGTTTGGCTGAAAGAAAAAAGTCATATAGGCCTACACCTAGGATGGCTTGAGTGTGGGTAAATTGTGGGATCATTTTCATTTTTGGGTGAATAAACCTTTAATGGGATTTAATGGGTTATCAGTGGTTATTTTTTATTAACTGGGAGGCTAACATTTATGTCTTTGCCATAAAATGTGTACATATTTTGTAAATAATAAAAAAGGATAGAAATAAATACTGGCATTAAAAGAAGTGTCTTTGTTTTCATTATTTATTAATTGATTCAATTTTGGTTTGTTTACACATATATAGGCTACTGTATGATATTGAAACCGAAATTAGTTTACCATAATTTAGCATTAATATAGCTAGTGCACACTATTTTAAATCAAGACATACAACCCATGTAGTGCTAAAATACAATACAATACATTCATTTTGAAACAATCCTCTCATTAAAGTGTAAATTTCAGGTAAAAATCGTCACGAAGATAATGCAATGTGCTTACTAAATATAAAGATAAGAACCGCCCACCATTGTTTTTTTTTATATTTTTTATACCAAATGCTGAATATAATGAAAAGTTGGTTCGTTTTACAGTGCTTTTAAGCACGCCCCCTCCTTCCACTAGGCTGGGCGTGATGTCATAACAGGGACTCCAAGCTTCTACGGTCTATGCTCCAAGCCTAGAGTTACGTTATATTGGAGGAGACCTAGCTAGCGAAAATGGTTAACTATTGTGCTTGTGCGGGATGTACGAATACACCAAAAACGGGGGAGAGGCTCCACAAGTTTCCCAAGGACAAACGGCTGATTCGTGCCTGTAAGTGTTAGCATAACTTACCCGAGGTAGAGCTTAGATCAGGCCCAAAACATCAAGCAAGACCCTAACGTTACCCGAGCCCGCTGTGTCCGAGTCCGGCCCGACACATTAACTGTAATTATGAGCCCGAGCCCGGTTTAAACCCGGCTATTTTTGAATACGTGTGTCGTTATAACTGACGTGCTCAATTACTTTCTCCCGACCGCAACATTCATGTTTTGTCCCGCTCCCGCCCGCAAAAATACTTTTTTTCTGTACCTCCACATACTTTCAAGTTAGCCTACGTGTCGCTGTTATAACATAAAAGCAAGCGGGCTACTGCGTGCATGGCATGAAGCTGACATCAGTTCATCGCGATCTCACACATCTCTGTTATTATCAATGAAGCTTCCATAATATATAACGTTACACTATGTTTGTTATAATTAGAGGATTTGCCAGCATACAGAATTCAGTACTGAACAAAAAGTCTGTTTTGAGCGGTGAGGGGAGTCCATCGTAAATGCTTCTGATTGGCTATTGTTGCGTTCAAGAAATCAACACATATGGCTGTGATTGGCTACATCGTCTCTCGCTGCTGACATGTTAGAAATAGAAACTCTGCCTGTAAACCGTTTCTATTTTGTTTTAGATGTTCTTATTGATTTTCTGCAACAGATGAATAAAATTGTATTAGTTTTTACGTTTTATTCAGATATTTTTAGTTTGCGGGAGTCCCGCAAATCGTTTTATTCTCCCTCAAACAGCACACACAGAGTGAGTGCATAGCTGTCCGCAGCTCCCTGTTATGACATCATCACCCAGTTACGGTAAAAAACACGCTACCTTTGAAGAAACCCCAATAAATGTTATTTTAACGCATTTTAAGACAGAAATTTTTAAATATATACATATTGGGCACTTTAATGTACACATTAATCAGTTGTGGTGGTTAACCTGCAATTTACACTTTAAGGCCAGATCTGTTTGCAATATATTGTGGAGACTCTTTTAAAGTCACCAATGCCCCATCAACCATTAGGCTAATTGAGTGTTTTATTTAATCTTTAATTTAGATCAAATTTGCAAAACTTTGGAATATAGAAAATGTATAGTTCCTTATTAGACTATATTGTGTTTTGTATGGCAAAGTATGAAGCAATAATAGCACCTTAGACCTATACATTTTGCTATTGTCAAGTTAGAATGGGGTTTGGTCAATGCAAACGTCATAATTTCAGAATACACTTTTTTTTATGAAAAAAAAGAGAAGGGAACAGGTAGATTTTTTTGTGGTAATCAACGTTATGCCACAAATGCTGTTGATTAAACAAAATTTGGTCACACTTTACTTTAGGGTCCAATTCTCACTATTAACTACTGTATAATGTTTGCCTTAATACACTGCTTATTAATAGTTAGATATGTTAAGTTTAGGTATTGGGTAGGATTAAGGGATGTAGAACATGGTCATGCAGAATAAGAAATTAATATGCTTTATAAGTACTAATAAACCGCCAATATCCTAGTAATATGCATGTTAATAAGCAACGGGCTGATAGTGAGAATTGGACCCTAAACTATAGTGTTATAAGATTTTACCCATATTTAGGTTGATCTGACCCTGCTGAACACCAGCAATTTTATCTAACCATTCTGACTCCATGCAGTCTCTCCCTAAAGGTCTTAATGTGACCTGCATGACGCTCAGACAAAGAATTATTGGCCAGGTAGCCTACAAGAGCAGGCATGAACAAATACAACTCCAAGAATGCTATCTCAAAGTAACAGGTCAACAGCATCTTGGCAACAAATGGTCTAATGTTATTGTCAGTCAAATTACTTTGTGGAATCCAAGAAGGGTAGTAAAAAGTTTATTGTTATTTGTTATATATAATTTGTTTTTTTTTTTCAGTTTAGTTTATCCATTGCAGTGCTCTGAAGAAGGTCAATTTGAGAATCAGTCATGCAATCCACAAAAATGGAATTGGGAAATCCATGGTCATGATCTTTTATTCACAGGGCAAATTAATTTGGGACAATTTGCTGTTTGACTTAGATATCCTATGGCTTAATACTGTTTTCAGTTGGGTGAAAAATTCTTCAGCACACAAGCACATAGCTATGACAACATCCGGTGCTGCGCACGTTTGGCTACCACTTGAAGCTGTGTGATTTATTTAGTCAATTTTCTGTTTTAAATGTTGTTCTTTATTTCATACACATAAAGCTGACGTATTTATATCTCGATGGACTTTCATTTGTGTTCGCGGTCTGCTTCGCTCCATGCCTGCTGCTTTGTTTTCATCTGCCCACCTGACAGCCTGCCCGCCTGCCGGTGTTTGCTGCGCGGTTGCATATTTTCCCGGTGTGGTGGTGCTGGTAGACGTGTGTTCCCGTTGGGGTCCTGGAGTTGGCTCGGCGGTTGTATGGAAAATGCGGGTCGACGAGAACGTCTCTACTTTGCAACGCATTACAGTTTATGCCATCTTTACTGAATTCGTTTTGGACTTTTGGGTCGGACACATGCGACCCAGATCGGACACACTCCATATTCTCACTCCGAATGTGATTTGATTTTTGACTTTGACTTTTCGGAAAATTGTGAGGTGTTTGATGTTTATTGCTTTGATCTGATTACTGTGGCTTGTAAATCGCTTTGAGCTGTGGAAAACGCTTTACAGCGTAGCCTCGGCTACCTATTTGTTCAGTTTCTATTTCACCCAAAAATCAAAATAAATAAATATAAAATTATGTTTTGCTATTCTTGTAGATATTTTGCATTGCCATTTTAGATAATTTAAATGCCTCCGTTGGTCCGGTTCACAAAACAACAACTTACTAGACATCCAAGCAAGTAATGCACATAGCCTACTCTGAATATTAATGCTACGTAACAGCCTATAGCTCAAAAGGCTTGATGTAGGCTACACACTCATTTTATGATTTTTCTTCCTAACCTAACTCAGACCATACACGTGACGTATGCTACTGGCATCTGCTATCTCAGTCTCACAAAGAAATAAGCTACAATTAAAGAAAAAGTCTGCCTAGCCTTGATCATAAAAATCATCCAAGGTTGCACATGGATCTGGTTGAGAGAGAATGTTCAGAGTTTGCAGAGCTGACATAAGAAGCAAGTAGCTAGTGTTTAGATTTGTTTAATATTTTTGTTTAATACATAGGAATAATTATACCACCAGTTTCATAGCTTTGATATTCTAAAATGATGGAAAATAGTCAGAATAAGGAATGATCAATGCGTTACGACATAGTATCAAAAGGCTATTGCATATTAGCCTATTCGATTGTTTAGCCTACAAAGTGTTAATTGCATGAATGTCGTATGTGCTAACAGACTGTTTTCTTTACCTATTTGAAATAACTTGCATGCTATAGGCTATCTTACAACTCTCAAGTTTAGGCTATTATCTAAACAATATTTTCTTTCACCACATTTGGCTTATAATTTAAACAATGTCCATGACTTTTCCAGCCCTTTACATTTAGGATACTTTATAAGTTTTTTTTTTAAATAGGTCTACTCGTAATAATTTTTTGAAAATAAATAGACTGCACTCAAATGTCATTGTTTTACTCACCCTTATGTAGTTCAAAACGGTATAATTTTCCTCTGCCTCACGGTAATCGCTCCGGCACGCTGTGCAATTGTTTCGTGTGATCCGAGTTCAAAGCCTCGCGGTCTACTTTCTCTTTCTGACCTCTACCAACCTCTCTCGCTCCCTGTCAATTCTCCACTGTACAGACAAAACCCAACAGAATGTAAACAAATAAATATAGGCTATATATCATAAAAACCGATTGCAGAATGCTTTTTCAAGACATTTAAATACACATCTTATATGCTATAATATAGTGAACATGTAAAACATTATCGGGGTGGGGGGTTTGTGTCGGGGGTGCACATGCACGTAGACCACCCAAACCAAGCCCCATCTTAGCACCACCACTGGCCACAGCTGTGACAGATGAAATTTGTTATATTGAAATAAAATGCACATCAGAGGTGACATTTTGTTATTTTGATGTTATTGTGTTACAATCTCTACTGAACTACATCAGAAAATTTTATCCTTAAAATAAATAAAGCTTTGATTTACTCAATTTATACTGTCAATATCATGCCCTAATTTAAGGTCCTAAAAAGGTGGGAAAAAACTTTAAGATTTAAAGCTTCACCGGTTGATTAGCCCAAAAGTGATTATGTCTGCTCTTATCATTCAAATCCCACATTGTAACACCCTCCCTATCTTACGCTCCTGGATTTATCCCTTATAAGGAACCACAGAGGCATATATAAACACACCTGATGCACCTTTGTAAATAAAGAGCAGGTCCAACACAGCAGATCGCATCCTCTTCCAGGTCTGGATCACTAGTAGGCAAAAATGAATGGCACTGAGGGAAACAACTTCTACATCCCCATGTCCAACAGGACAGGGCTAGTGAGGAGTCCTTATGACTATCCGCAGTATTATCTTGCTGAGCCGTGGAAGTTTAAAGCTCTTGCCGTTTACGTGTTCTTCCTCATCTGCTTGGGTTTTCCCATCAATGTCCTTACCTTGGTGGTTACAGCTCAACACAAAAAGCTCAGGCAACCTCTCAACTTCATTTTGGTCAACCTGGCTGTAGCTGGTACCATCATGGTTTGTTTTGGATTCACGGTCACTTTCTACACAGCAATTAACGGGTACTTTGCTCTGGGTCCAACTGGCTGTGCGATTGAGGGCTTCATGGCCACACTTGGAGGTGAGAGAAGTTTTTATGTTTTTTTTTTGTTTGTTTTACTTTGAATGCTCTATGGAATTACTTAAGCTAATGTTAAAAGTATGTTTGGCTGTAAATGTAGGGTGTAAATGAATTGTATAATTTACTTGCCACACAGGTGAAGTTGCCCTTTGGTCACTTGTGGTGCTGGCCATCGAGAGATACATTGTGGTTTGCAAGCCAATGGGTAGTTTCAAATTCTCAACCAGCCACGCTATGTCAGGAATCGCATTTACATGGGTAATGGCCATGGCATGTGCGGCTCCCCCTCTGGTTGGCTGGTCCAGGTTGGTCTAATAAGACATTATGCAATTAATTTGCTCTCCAGTGCAGTGATTATAACAACACATTTCAGTTGAACATGAGGCATTTTCATTTTTTTTAAACATAATTTGTTTATCAATACACAGTAATGGCTCACTTTCAATGCACAGCAGTAAATAAGGCTTGTCCCAGTGTAACGCTCACAATAAATTTTGATGCTAATTTTTAACTGCATAGTTTGTACTATAGTTGTTTTCAAATCCCTAAGTACAACAGACTACTCTAATTTAAGTTTCCTAATATCAAGTGCTTTTCTTTAATAGATATATTCCTGAGGGAATGCAGTGTTCATGTGGACCAGACTACTACACCCTGAATCCTGAATACAACAATGAATCATATGTTCTCTACATGTTCACCTGCCATTTTATACTTCCGGTCACAGTAATCTTCTTCACCTATGGGCGGCTTGTTTGCACCGTCAAGGCGGTATGAAATGTCACTTTAAAAATTCCTGCAAATTCTCAACTATTGAAATACTATGTTAAAAATTGGCTGCTTTGCTCTCTTAGGCTGCAGCTCAACAGCAGGACTCAGCATCCACCCAGAAGGCAGAGAGGGAAGTGACAAAAATGGTGATCCTGATGGTTTTTGGTTTCTTGTTGGCTTGGACCCCTTATGCCACTGTTGCTGCTTGGATCTTTTTTAATAAGGGAGCTGCTTTTAGTGCCCAGTTCATGGCTGTTCCTGCCTTTTTCTCAAAGAGCTCATCCATATATAACCCTGTCATCTATGTGCTTCTAAACAAACAGGTAAATCATATATCAGACTTTTCCTACATATCCCAGACATCCCATTCCCGCTCTTCTCCCTCTCCTCTCTCTATTGTCTATCAATAAAAAGCTATATAAACCCCCCAAAAGTACTGAATGAAACACTGTCTTTTACAGTTCAGGAACTGCATGCTGACCACTATTTTCTGTGGAAAGAATCCTCTTGGCGATGACGAGTCCTCAAGTGTGTCCACCAGCAAGACGGAGGTGTCCTCTGTATCTCCAGCATAGACTTTTGAACCTCTCACAGATTATGTTCTTTTAGTCAATCACCAATTTGGGCATCTGAAAAAAAGAAGGAAAAAAAAAAGAATTAGTTTCTGGTTGCGTTCACTATCACATTAACTGAATTTAGAGCTCAGGGTTTATTGGGTGATCAGTGAACATAAAAATTGTGGTTTTATTTTTACGTGCCGGGAGGCTAGCATTTATTCTTCTGCCTAAAATGTACATATATTTTGTAAATAATGAAAAAGAAATACATAGAAATAAATACTGGCATTAAATACTGTTTCAGTTTTCATTTGTAATGAATTTATTTGAATGTTATGTTTGCTCATACATTTAGTACTAGAATAATGTTCAGTCTTTAATATAAAGTTTACAAATGTACACAAAAATATAGAATACACAAATAATGTATACATTCCATAAATCATATTGTGTTTTGTATGGCAGACCCAGTATGGAAAAATTAGAACACACTAGTAAATATGGTAATTCAGCTATTGTATAGAATTCTTGTACATTGTGGATTGAAGCAGGGTGATCTATTTTTATGAGAGATCAGCAGGATGACCAATTTCTTGAACCATTCTGATCCTGCCAAAATGTCCTTATGTGGCTCCATGGTGCTAACACTGAACACACAATGCTATTTGCCAGGCACAGACATTAACGACTACAATTCCAGGAATGTGTTTTCTCAAAGATAAACAAGGTCAGCTTGGCAAGAGGTCCATTAAAGAAATAGTAAAAAATTACCTTTTTGTAATCCACAGAAAGGAGTATATGAAAACTATATATTTTAAAACTATACAACAGTCCATATAAATAAAAGAGAGTAGATCATTTGTTCAGTTTAGTGTACTCTATAGAATGTTGTCATAGGGTATAATTTTGATACTCCACATGAATAATTGGAAAATAAATTATCATGAAGAGGCAGTTTTAAACATGATTGCACAATTTGCTGTTCCAACCTAAGCATTCCCACTAGGGGAAAAATATATAGTAAACTTTTAAATAAATCAAACCATAAGAATTTGGCAATTTCGGAAAGGCTAGCAATAACAAGCAAGCTTTGAAAGCATGAGATCCCACCCTACCTTCAGAGTGTCTAAAGTAGACAGTTGTATACATTTTATACACAGTTGTATAAAATCAAGCACCTAGGAATGCATACTGCTTCTAAAAAATTTTGTGAACAAATGGGTCACTCAGGAGCTCAGTGAATTCAAGGTTGCCACCTGTCCATTAGTGAAATTTCCTCACTACTAAATATTCCACAGTCAACTGTTAGTGGTATTATACAAAGTGGAAGCAATTGGGAACAACAGCAACCCAGCCATGAAGTGGTAGGCCACGTAAAATCACAGAGCGGGGTCAGCGCATGCTGAGGCTCACAGTGCGTAGAAGTCGCCGACTTTCTACAGAGTTAATAGCTACAGACCTCCAAACTTTGAGTGGCCTTCATATTAGCTCAAGAACAGTGCGTAGATGAATCCAAGCCTTACATCAACAAGTGCAATGCAAAGCGTCAGATGCAGTGGTTTAAAGTACGCCGCCACTGGACTCTAGAACAGTGGAGACATGTTCTCTGGAGTGAAGAATCTATGGCAATTCGATGTAAGAGTCTGTGTTTGGTGGTTGCCAGGAGAACAGTACTTGCCTGACTGTATTGTGCCAAGTGTAAAGGTGATGAACACAGGCAACTTTTGAGCAATGTTGCTGGCAATCTTGCCGAGCGATTGTTGCTTGGGCACTTTCTCATTGAAAATGTCAATACATTTTTATCTGGATAATTTAGATGGGTCGTGGGCCCTGTGTCTCATCTGGTTGCCCGTCGACAGCAACATTGCCCGTCAACATTGCTCAAAAGTTGCCCTGTGTATCATCACCTTAATGTTTGGTGGAGGGGGGATTATGGTGTGGGTTGTTGGGCCCTTAGTTCCAGGGAAAGGAACTCTTAATGCTTCAGCATACCAAGACATTTCGGACAATTTCATGCTCCCAACTTTGTGGAAACAGTTTGGGGTTGGCCTCTTCCTGTTCCAACATGACTGTGCACCAGTGCACAAAGCAAGGTCCATAGACATGGATGAGCAAGTATGGTGTGGAGGAACTTGACTGGCCTGCACAGAGTCCTGACCTCAACACGATAGAACACCTTTGGGATGAAGACTGCGAGCCAGGCCTTTTCGTCCAACATCAGTGCCTGACCTCACATATGCACTTCTAGAAGAATGGTCAGAAATTCCCATAAACACACTCCTAAACCTTATGGAAAGCCTTCCCAGAAGTTTAGGTTTAAAGGGGCCAACTCCATATTAAACCCAACCGATTAAGAATGGGATGTCATTAAAGTTAATGTGCATGTAAAGGCAGATGTTCCAAATCTTTTGCAATATAATGTATATATACGTGTTTTAATATGTAGACTACTTTTATTATTGGTTATGTATTACTGATTCATTACGATGCAAACCGAGTTTCAACCAGTATAACAAAAAGTGTTTATTAAAAAAATTGCTTATTGCTTAATTTAACAAGCCTAAAGTTCCTTTAATGGGCATACTGTAGGTTTCAATTTCATTTTTCTTTCTGGTCTTCTTAGGGAATTTTAAATAATCTTCATACATTTTCAGTGGTGTTTGTTCTCCAATCCTTAACCAAAAAATGACATCAGTAATCGCTACAGTAGATCATCATTAATCCTGAATCTGTGACATTTAAACAGCACATGTTGTTTTAAATAGCTTGATGGGGTGGCAATTAAGCCAGTCAGGTTACATTTACAGTTGGAGCATTCTTTGTTCAGCATTGAACAAATAATTCCAATATCTAACAGTTAACTGTTGTCTTCTTTAAAATGACAAGTACTTGTCTCAAAAAGCAATTCTCTTTTACAGTACATCATGTTTAGTCAGGTTGCCATATTTACAAGCACATTTCAGTGCAGTTAATGGTCATTGCTACCTATTACACTCTATAAGTGCAACAAACTACTAATCAACTAATCAACAAACATGAGATCAAATGCTTTAAAATAATGTAACATTCAAATCACTAAGTGTAATTTGTATTTGTAAGTATTTTATTTCTTAAAACTCTCTGCTTTATTGTAGCATTCTAACCCAGCAGTAGCCTATGCTGATCTTTTCCGGAACAAAAATCCTTTGGTGATAATAAATCCTTAACTGTCAACAAGCAAAAAAAAAACCAAAAAAAAACATCAATTTGTCTACACACCTAGTCTCCCATACCTAGTCTCACTTTAACAGGACTATCGGAATTTTTCACTTGTTTATTTATATGTGTTATTGTTTTTAAAGGGTACCTATCATGGAATTTTGAAAATTACCTTTCATGTAGTGTGTAACATAGATCTAAGTGAACAAAAACATCCTGCAAAGTTTTAAATATGAAAGTTCACCGTATACAAAGTTATTGTCTCTCAAAAGTAAGAGTCGACTCTGAGTCGCTGATATGAATCGATAGATGAACGATGCACTTTCGTACGTCACTTGTACAAGTTATTTGAATTCGACACGCCCACTCAGTGCGCGCGCCCAGCAGACAGAGAAACCTGACAACAACATGTCGACGAGACGCTGTTCTGAAGTGCGAATCAAAAGCAAACTTTTTTTTTCACTGCCCAGGGACAAGCACGTGAAGACTCAGTGGCTAGAGTTTATATTTACAACTATACCACACAAGTATAGCCACCTTGAGCTGTGTTCGCGTTATTTTAATTACGATCGCTTCACAAACACAAATGCTTTCTAGTGTGGATTCGCGAGTCGCCTGATACTTAAGGAACGTTCAATACCAAGTTTATTTGGATCAGCTTCCTCCTCCAAATCACAACCTGTAAGTACTATTAATAATTGTTGCTTTTATGTGTGTGTGTGTGTGTGTGTGTGTGTGTGTGTGTGTGTGTGTGTGTGTGTGTGTGTGTGTGTTGTGTGTGTGTGTGTGTGTGTGTGTGTGTGGTGTGTGTGTGTGTGTGTGTGTGTGTGTGCGTGCGTGTGTGTGTGTGAGAGTGAGAGTTACGCTCAGCAGCTTCTAGGTCTCCAATGTCATTTTTTTTGTTTTTTGAAATATGTGAAATTATGTGAAGCGTATTGTAGTACTGCAGTGCTTTATCAATATGTTTAAGCTTTGGGCTAACGCAAAATATAACTGACTGGGTCGTCTGACCAATCACCGCCGATTAGCGTCACGCAAAGGAGGGGTTTGGACAAATGAGTCGTCAAACGAATCATTAGGGAGTCGGTGAGCAAATCAGGTAAAAATAAATGCATAATATAAGACAACAAAAGGGTTTTTTGTCATTGCATGCATGTAAAACTGTTGTTGGGGACTCCCAGAACATTATTAGGAACATTTTAAATGCCATAATAGGTACCCTTTAATGATGTTGATTATGCACTTTTTTCTATTCACTGTTTCTGTCTCTCCAGAACTTGTCCTCATTTCTCCCTGCAGTCATGTCGTGTAAGTGTCCAGCCAGTTCACTCACCTAGACCTGACACAACTTAACAGGATTACGAGATCAGGCTCTGGTAGTAGGAACAGCATTGACTTCACAGTGGGCACAACTCAACAAGATAAAGATAAGACAAAGATCTGCTTAAGCCAATTAACAAGGTGCTCACTTAACTGCGATACTGAACACTAACCTACCAGCTCTGGCTAAAGGAATTATGGTTTTAAACTAATTGGTTTTTCCCTCATGGTGAGAAGCATGCAGTCCATTTACATGTAGTCCCGTTCAAGGCTCAAGCTATTTTCTGTAGCCTATATATTTTGCACATAATAAAATATGATAGATAAACAAACAATTACATGAAAAGATGCTTGCACACTTGCATGTATTACATGACTAATACCTAGCTTTTAAATGGATAGTTTATCCGAAAATGAAAAATTTGTCATCACTCTCAACCCCCACCCTCAAGAGTTTCTCTCTTCTGTCAAACACAAAAAAAGATATTTTCAAGAATGTTAGTAATCTTGATGGTAGCTATTCATTGACTTTCACAGTAGAAACAAATACTATGGAAGTCAATGGCTAGTCTTTGAATCTGTTTGTTTGAAGTTTTAATCAGGTCTCCTAAGTTGGAGAAAAATTGGTTAGATGGCGCTGTCACAAAAAACTAGGGTGCTAGAAATGGGTCCTGAAACTGCAGCCTCTGGTAATATTTCTGACCTATACACAGGATGCGAGAGTTGCGTCAAAAGCAAATAGAACACATTAATCATTGACGCTGCCTACTGGATACAGCATACAGATGCCCATTCACTTTACTCAACATGCTTGAGTCTACTGACAAGAGGACATATGTAAGAAACAGAAACATAAAAGAAAGGCCTCCGATCGCGTCAGGGGATTATGTTTTTTTCTGAGAGTTAAACCGCACATTGTTTTGTAAACGAGGCACAGTGAAATGGAGAGTTCGCAAAGAAACTGTTGTTGACAGAGTTAGCTGTATTTGAAGTAAATTATTTCATAATGATTTGGTTTTACATGGATAATTGTTTTCAAAACAATACTCACGTGCAATAGTGAGTGGGCGTTGGTAAGGTTTCTATGCAATAACGTTAACCAATCATAACAGTTGCCGTTTACTGACAACATTCCAACCCAGAAACAGTAGGCTACCGCGGCTTACACAAAAGCAACAGATTAGACTCACAGTTTACCTGTAACTGTAATAGACTAAAAGGTAGGCTAATATGATTCCAACGAAGGATCAAAATGATTCCATAAAAGATACACTAAAGTTAAATTCTTAAGACATGATCTAGATGTTTTCTACCAGGCATGCATTCGATTTTTATTTAAGTCCACCATTGTTATTAGTAGCCTAAATTTAACGTTACTCCCGTCTTACTCTACACGTGAGACGAGTTTTCCCACACGGACACGGGTAATATTATTTTTTTTTTTTAGTTGCTGCTGTTGTTGTTGTTTTTACCCTGTTGACTGATGGAATCAGCTGTCATCTCCAGTAGCACCTCATTGCAGTACACGAGATCCGGGGGGCGGAGTCGGATCCAGATTAAGGGGTGGGGTTGGGTAGGTTTGGGGGTGGGTTTAGGGATAAGGGGTGGAGTTGGGTAGGTTTAGGGGTGGGTTTAGGGATAAGGGGTGGAGCTGGGTAGGTTTAGGTATGTAAGGTGGGAGGAGTCGGATCTAGATCCGACTCCTCCCCGTGGATTTCATGTTCTGCAGTGAGGACCATCTCGTCCTTTCGGACACAAGTACAACCTGTTTTAGCTACTCTTTCATAGGAGAGAGTGGTGCCTACTAACATACTAAAATTCCTTTGGCGACACCTGTAGGTGGCAGGTGGAAATGACATGCAATGGATATGTTGTGTTGAGATTTTGCAGTAGCCTGCCCTACAGAGTAGCCTACTCTGACCGGAATCTTTGCATTTCTTAATTTCTAATAATAATAATAATAAAAATAATAATATAATAATAATATCTACTTAGCCCCAGGTAATGGGATGAAATTCACCATACTTACAGATGCTTAAGGTCCGTTCACATTTAGAACGATCACTTTAAAATGACTATAACGAACTATAGCGTCCACAAGAACGCACGATAAAGTGCGTAAGCATGAGCTGCAGTTATGGCCTGCCCATTTAAATGCTCGAGCTGGTGTAGTCTGGTTGGCTGTTTTTATCTTTCATCAGCTGGAAAAAAATAAATTAAAAAAGTCATTCCAACGATTGTACACCAAGATTATTATACAGCTTAATTGATCATGTGGAATACTGACTTCTTTCCCATTCCGTCCCAACCTCGGAGGACCTAATCTTATTAAGGCTAAACATGCATTCAACCTTTCAAAATCTGCTTGCCTAATCCATTGGGAACGGTTTTAGACGTGTTAATTAGAACTTAATGTGACCTTTGATAACCTGTTGTCTGCTGCCCAGTGTAATTTCAGTAAACATTAAAGCCTATCTAGATCTTAGAAACTGAATGTCAGACACATAGCTACATTGACTTGTTTTCAACACAGGATAAAAAAAATCATGTTTGGAATGGCATAGGGGGTGAGTTTTATAGGCCGTTAATAGTGATAGAATTTTCATTTTAAGATAATAATTTTCAGACGCAAAGACTCTTTCTCATATAAACAGTTTTAAAGCCAACATTAAAAATGTGTCTATTTGACATAGATTTGAGCAGCAAGCTTTAATTTAACAACACAGTAAAATACAAGGATGGAAAAGGTATGGGATGCATATGAAAATGCACCAACAATCATGTAAGAGGATTTGGGTGAAGGACAAGAAACATGGTCACAGCAGAGCAGCAGGAATTGGAAAGAGAATAAAGCTTTTGTCATATCTCATCCCCTTCTGTGAAAGATGCCCATTTATGCCAGCATCCTGCTATGCACTGTGGCCCTCAGCATTTGCCCCATTGTTTTGATGATTACGTGTGCATGTTTTTGATAGTTTCTTGTTTTATACGTGGGTCATAAAAAGTGGATATTTCTGTTCGATTTGGCTGCTAAGAGAAAATGTAATCATTTAATATGAATAATAAATATAAAATCAAGTAAATATTGACCTGTGTTTGGAGCTGTAAAAAGCCTGGCCTCTTAATCCAGGCTAGTAGGCTATATATATATACTAACCCTAACAACAATTGTACTTTCCTTTGTTAAAAATGTGAATCACAGATTATTTTCAACATATTTTAAAGTAGAATTCTGTAATGTTTAGATGTTGCTTTAAAGTTTAATTCATACAGTACATTTCTTTAGTCTGTGAATTCTATAATGACACTTTAGTTACTACACTGTAAAAAAATATTTTCATGATTTATGACAACTTTTTATATTTTGTCAAATCAACTTAGATAATTAATGTAGTTCAGATAACATAATATTTTGAGTTTCTATTTATTAAACCAATCTCCTTTGTTGTATTAACTCAAAGTTTTAATTTCAATAAACTAAAAATTTTAAGGCAACCAGGTAACTTACTTTTTTAAGTTAATCCAACTTTTTTTTTTACAGTGAAATCCCCAAGTAGGACAAGCATTTATTTGTGGTTTTAGTTAGTAGGTGGTGGTGGCTGCAATTTAATGCATGTATTGTGTGTAGCTGTAGCTTCATGCTTTATCATTAAGCTAGGGTGACCAACTGTCCTGTTTTCCCAGGACATGTCCTGTTTTCATATAACAATATAACAAATTTCTATCCATACAGAGGAGCCATAATCTACTTTAAATGTATTAAAATTAATAAGGTTTCTTTGAGTAAACTTCGAGTATCATTTGAGTAGGCCTATCTGTTTGCCGGGCCGAGTGTCCTGTTTTTTCAGGACAAAATATGGTCACCCTAATTAAGCCTATGACCATGACCCTGTCTAAGAGCCAGAAGTGACAGATGGATGACTAGAATGACAAAAATTGGACTGCAGTAGAGGAACAGTGAGGGTCAGTCCAGCCTCCTCTTCACATACACTTGTACCTTAATATCGAACACCATGACGTCTATGATTATCTGAGACTCTGTCCCCTAGAGTAAAACATAAGTGCCACTGCGACATGTGTCACCATGTAAGATGATTAAGCCATTATGTAATTAACTGTGTAAGCGCTCTTAGGGCCATTTTAACACTTCTTAACTCGCCTTACAGTGTAATGTTAGTGTGAATTTACACTATAATTTAGTACAGTATTAATTTACTGTTAAATGTTGTAAAAATACTGCAATATATATGTAGAGCTTGACACTTGTTAATCAAAATTACATGTGCATTACTGCCTTGCATAATCTTATCTCTCTGTTTTCTATCAAGCTCTTTAAATCACGCTCACATCACTCTTTTAGTCCAAGGCCTGTAATTGAACAGCTGTAGAGTTTCTCAGTGGTAACCTTTCATTTGGCACAAGCAACATGCCAGTGGCTAAAATCTCATGATCACCTAAAAGCTGCAATTTGGATCCTAGGCAGCTGCAAGCAGTTAGCTTCACTGCAGTGCTGGATATATTTTGCAGATATAGAGATGTTAACCACATGGCTCTGATAGGGCTCTGACAGGCCAAAAGATCCTAATTGCTCCCTTACACCCCTTCATTAAAAGGCTTAATGGGGAAAACACAGTAGCTTCAGATGTGGATGTTGTCTCTTTTGTAAAAGACGCTGCAAACAAAGAAGAAACGCCAGAGAAGCACTGATAGAATATAAGATAAATCACTTTTGAGTCTCCAAATGGGATTGTTTCTGTTTGAATGTTCCTTTTTGTCATTTTGACCAAGATTGCTAATTTCAGATTCATTGTTTTTCCAGGAACAAACTGAAATGGTAATGATAGCATTCATTATGGTGAAATACATAAAACAGCCATTTAGAGGGATTAGTATAATTTTATTACTTAATTTTAAGACGCAATCAGTTTCCATATAACATTTGTACAGTTTTAAATCCTATAATAAACTGGAACAACAGAGTGACTTTACTGGGTTGGATTTTATCAGACTCTTTTGCATGCATTTCACTGAACACTGTATGAGGTTAAACAAAATTATTCATTAAAAAAAAGATCTCTGATTGGACCTTCAGAGTTCCATGCAATTCTCTGACTCAAACCATTTGCTTTTTCCAGGTGTCCATTGGTAATTAATCATTATTCATAGCAGAACATTGAAAACCCCCACATAGCATGGTATTTTGGACATGCTACTGTTGTTTGAAACTATCATGATAGTTATGTTATTCTTTAAAGGACCATGGAGAAGTCGAAAAGTAAACGCCAAACATAGACTGTTAGAATGTAGGCATACTATGCTAAAAGCCATTCAAATATTGTAGAATTATCACAATTTATCAACAGCCATATACGACACGGTAAAGTCAAATGCAAAATAGGTTATATATATCAAGGTAGAACTTTAAGCATTTTTTTTTTTTTTTTACAAATGCTTTAGATCAACAAAAAAAGAAACAAGTCAACACTGGCCTTATGAGTAGTCATCAATGGTCTCACCTGTAATTATAGCCTTGTTGTACCAAATGCTACAGTTAAACAATTACAAGAACTATAGTAGATTTTCATAAGGGCAGGTACAAGTTACAATCAAGACTTAATTATACAGTAAACAAATAAATAACAGTATGCAGACTGATCTCTACAAAAATATCACAATTTCTACAGTACGTCTCATGATAGAAATATCAAATTCACAATGACAAATAACCTGTGTTATCACTGAGAAAACATCACATTTGGCAGTTATTTCTTTCCATTTTCTTTCTCTTCACCACAGTCTCTCTCACATCTCATTTACAAATATGAGAGGGCCTCTGGATGTGGGACTCCCCACCTGTCCGTACAGAATCGGCAGTCCTAGATTAGTTTGAGGAAGACTGAAGCCTCCGCTTGATAAGTCAAAACTCGCCTGGTTGTAGAGCCTCTGGCCAAAACCAGCTCCAGATTGATCAAAACTGGTTTGACTGTACTGCCTGAAGCTGCCGCGTTTCTCAGAGGGAGTTCTGGAGAGGTGGCGCTGGGTGGACTTATGCAAACCTGTCTCTTTGTAGGCAAACCAAATATTACCAGCCCAAAGGAAGAAGTTCAAAAAACCAAAGGCCTGCAAGCAGACAAGGATGAATTAGAAAAACGGAATTTAACATTGTCTACTTGTAAATTGGTTGTTTTTTTATAGGAAAAGAAAGTTAGTCAAGTCCTTTACCAAGACCTGAAGGTTAATAAAAAGTCTGAGAGCTATATAGGCCTGACAGACACTAGCAGTTGCTAGGGTGTTGTGTGATTGCTAAGGAACTTTGGGTGGTTTCTAGGCTGGTCGGTTGTGGTGATCTAGTTTGTTACTAAGTCATTCAACAGGATGAAGGACTGTGCCAAATGTTGTGAAGTTAACATAATTATAAAACAATAGTTATAAATGCCTGTCAACAATGCACCTTTTAATATAGGTACATTTTTACTTGACATGTAAAGGGTATAAAGTAAAAATGTATACACTACCATTCAAAAGTTTGGGGTCGGTAAGATTTTTAAATGTTTTAACCAGTTCAAGAAACAAGAAACAAATGTTGAAAACGCTGCTGTTGCTTAATGTTTTTTTATACAAACATGGATAATTCTTTTTCAGGGTTCTTAAATTAATAAATATATTAATTTCTTACTGACTCCAAACTTTAGAATGGTAGTGTATCAATTGCTAAAGAAGTTCCTTTATTTTCTCTTTCCAATATCGATACTAAATAAGAAATCTACTCACCACAGACATGTTGAGATTTGTCCAGATGGGCTCCTGCAAGACCTCACATAAGTTCTCATGGGCTCTGCATGCAGACATTAACAGCAGGATTTGATGCACATCAGTGGCTGTCTTCACCCCAGACAGAGTTTTAGCCCAGGCAATTGAGCTTACCAGCCACAGGCAAGAGAACACTAGAGTCACCAAGAAGTCCTATGACCATAAAAAATAAGAAGAGAAAACCGAACGAGGTCTTGGTGATTCAGTTAAAGGAGTAATACACCCAAAAATGAAACATTCTTCTTTCATTCGAAAACAATCGGTCTTATTAAAAAAATATGGCTCTTCCCAGCTTTGTAATTAAATTTGTTTTTTTTTTTAAAGTGTGTGTGTGTGTGTGTGTGTGTGTGTGTGTGTGTGTGTGTGTGTGTGTGTGTGTGTGTGTGTGTGTGTGTGTTGGGGGTGGGCACCACAACTATTGGCACCCCTAGAATTTTTTTCAAAAAAATATCTCTGAAGTATATTAACACACCAAGGTGACTAGGAACATGGCATTGTCTAGCTATGACTTCTTGTTTCACAGGAGTGAGGAAACACAAAGGCCAAATTCCCTTAATCACCCATAACAATGAGTAAAACCAAAGAATATATTTGTGAGATTGTTGAGCATTACAAAATAGAAAGTGGCTGTAAGAAAATAGCTAAAGAATTGAAAATCTTCATTTTGACCATCAGGGCAATAATTAAGAAGTTCCAATCAACTAAAGATGTTACGAAAGCCTGGAAGAGGACGTGTGTCTATATTGTCTTAATGCACGGTGAGGATGAACATTTGAGTGGCCAAAGACTCTCCAAAGATCACAGATGGAGAATTGCAGAGATTACTTGAGTCTTAGGGGTCAGAAAGCCTAAATAATATATATCAAATAACCCCTACATCTCCACATGTTGTTTGGGAGGTTTTCAAGAAAAATCCTCCTCGCTCCTCCAAAAACAAACTCCAGCATATTCAGTTGTCGGACACGACTGGACCTTCAAAAGGAACTGGATTCAATGGTCAGATGAAACTAAAAAAGAGATTTTGGCGGCAAACCCACCAGATGTTTGCACATAAAAAGTACCCCATACCTATACGGTTAAATATACTGCTAGATCTTGTATGTTGTGGGCCTATATTTTTGTTGGAGGTCCTGGACATCTTGTTCAGATACATGGCATTGTAAATTCTCTCAAATATCAACAGATAAAAAATCAAAACCTGACTGCCTCTGCTAGAAATCTTATAATGGGCCGTGGTTGGATCTTCCATCAGGACAACGGTCCAAAACAAACATCAAAATCAAAACAAAAATGGGTAACTGAGCACAAAATTAAGGTTCTGCCATGACCATCCCAGTCCCCTCACCTGAACCCTATAGAAAATGAGTGAGGTGAACTGAAGAGAAGAAGCACCAACATGAACGTGTGAACTTATTTTTTATAGCCAGTTTTATATTTTATTTAGCAGGGGTGCCATTAATTCTGACCACCACTGTACATGCCTTCTGAAGTGAAGCGATCGGTGTTTGCAAGAATAACATCCATATTTAAAACTTGATAAACAATAATCACTGGCTTTTGACCACGTACGTGCGTTCACGAGAGAGTCAAGTTCCAGCGGAAGGGTGATCTCTACATCCTTGGGTCAGAGGTCACCATACCGCCGGAATTCAACTCTCTTGTGAACGCGCGTACAGCCGGGAAACCAGTGATTATAGTTTATAAAGTTTTGAATATAGATATTATTCTAACAAAACCCATGGCTTCCCTTCAGAAGGCATTTATTAACCCACTGGAGTCTTATGGATTACTTTAATGATAGATGAATGCGCTTTTTGGAGCATCAAAAACTCACTTTAAGTTTTTCAGCACAGTGTGCTCTCAGTCTTTTTCTTACAGAAATGTTTAAATGCACTCACAACTACTGGACCTCTGTTCTTCTCTCTGTATTTGTTCTGGTAGAAGAAATAAACAATTGTGGCCAAAAGGGAATAGAGGAAAGCCAGGACTGACACAGTGACGAAGAACTGTACAGATGAAGCATAATCCCCTTCGAGAAAGAGAGTCTCTTTCCTGGTTCCTTCACACAGAGGAGCACTGAAGTGTGCCTGTTGAAGTCTGGGAAGAGAAAACATCGTAATTCACTGCTTTCACAAGTTTCAAGCACAAATAATAGATAGCTTTTTTTGTATCATTCATAAATCAAGCCTGTGACAATGGGGTGCCAATGTGTCAAATATCTTCTAAAAATAGTAACTCAAAATAGTTTACTTTAGATTTTACAGTGGATATGTAAGGACTTAATTCTACCTGTCTACCTTACAGATGCACTCAGTAATTCTCTGTTGCCAATATGACCTTGCGCTTAAACTGACACCTACTGGTGTGGATGCAATATCACGCAAAGGCAATCTCAATTACTGACAACATAAATTTGCTAGTTAGCAATGACTAATTTACTCATCAAGCGAAAGTGGCCAAATATAGGGTTACTGAGATAAAGTGAATAGCATTTGGCTGGTCATAAAATCCCAGTAGTGGGGTAGATTTTGACAACAGAACTCTTGGTATTTGACATTAACTCGCATAATCTGTGATTGTGTAGTAGACGTCCAAGTGAGTTGTATTTGTAGTAGACAGATGTGGCCACCGTGCAGGGCTTGACATTAACTTTTTTGCTCACTAGCCAATGTGGCTAGTGGTTTTCCAAAATTACTAGCCACACAGCATTTTTACTAGCCACATTTTTGTTGTTAAAAAATTACGTTTTATATGATTAAAGTTGACAACGGGGCTTAAAACGTACTAATATCATTATCTCTGATAAGGTTGTATGTAAAGTTTTGCATCAGTTTTTTTTTATCAGTAAATACTGTAATACAGAGTAGAACAATTATCTGCATTAGAAACAACGAGCAAAGAATAAATGATTTTTTTCTAAGAAAAAAATCCACAATTAAGGCAACATGATTACATTTTTATATAGGCCTATGGCCGTTTTGGGGACTTTGGATTGTTGCATCTGCATTTCCTCAGAGCTCTGACTGGTTTTTATAATTATCATCATGAAGCTCTGGTAGCTCAGAGTAACTGGAGATATGTCCACCTGAAACAAGTATAGGCCTACAGGTCTTCATTTGCCAGATTATTCCCACAAACGCATCTCCTGCTTTCTTTCATGGCATGATTAATTTATTAAAACATAGAATTAACTCTGGAAAGATTGTTGTGATACGTGACATGGGCAGTCCTGCTAGTAGTTATAGGCCTACACCGTGTCCCTTAATCACTAAGAGAATTTTTTTCTTTATCGCAGCTCTACCTTTTCTCTTTATCTCGTTCTCCTGCGCATTTTTTCTACGCACTGCTCGGCCACACACACTCACGCACTGACTGAACGCTGTGTGTGTGTGTGTGTGCATGCGACCAGCAGTCGCGTGTGAATGATGACAGAGATCGTACCATCAGGTTAAAATCAGGCGGGAGGCTGATGCAGGTTTGAGGGACTGTGGCTGCACTGTGACAGATTCAACTTTATATTGGCATTTGACAAAAGTCTGGAAGTCATATTTGGCGCGCGCACCCTCGCGCAGCGGCACTGCAGGAGAGCGCGAGACGCGCCTGTGGTCTGGATTCTCCTGCTATTAAAAAAGATCGCTTTATCATCGCTGCCGCTGGTTAAGTTGATAATTAAGGGCAGACTAAAACAGCCCTCAGTCCGACGGCCAGTCCGCGTGTTTTGTTATTTCAGATGCCTTTTTGAGTTGACAAGACTACAATTTTTCAACACGCCAAAGTGGCTAGTGGGAGTGACTGTGTTACCCGCCACGGGTGAAATCCACCCGCATTTGGCGGGTTGGCGGGTGTTAATGTCAAGCCCTGCCACCGTGTATCAAAGCTTGAGAGATCTATGTCACAAACAACCACTTACTGAATGCTCAAACAAAAAGTGTTACTTCCCCGGTCTCCCCTACAGTGTATTTTTTTATGTTTATAAAACTACTGAGGAAAGAAATCATTGAGTTCATACTTCAATTGTGTACTGTATTGAATTTTCTGATAATTTAGTAATGATATCTTTGACTTAAATGGTAGGGTAGGCAATTTCGGAAGGGCTAGCAATAGAAAGCTAGCTTTGAAAGCATGAGGTCCCACCCTCCCTTGAGAGCGTCTACAAAGCTACAATACTCCTATATATCGCAAAAATGTTTTAACGCTCGCACAAGGTGTTCTTTCTCGCACAAGGCGCTCGAGACCGGTGCTCGCTCATCATTAATTACGGCACCGGCCTCGCGCCATCCTCCCATGGCCCTCGACCTCATCCTGTTTGCCACACAGTAGTACAACAAAAAGTATTTAAAAAAAATTGCCTATACCTTTAATAAAACCAAATAATTCAAACCAATCGAGATATCAAATTAAATATGTTTAATACAACTGATAATACATAATTAAAGTGTAACATACATTTCAATACTTATATTGCATTGTGGTAATTAAGAACACTTACCTGAATGGGTAGTTGAAACTGATGCTGATGTTGTCTTGGATTTTGTTTAAACATTTCACTTTAACCATTATCTGGCCAGAGTATCCCCCACATGTTGCAAATGCTAAAACAGCACAAAGCTGTGGGGGGAAAAAGCTAAATATTAATGAAGTGGCCTGATGATACAGTATAAGCCAGTATGTGGAGGGGGCAAAGATCAGCTCTCTTGACTCCCCATCTGTATAGAAGCTTTACTTCATCAGACTAAGTCAAGACAAATTAACCTCACAGAACATTAAAACTTTCTGTATTAATCATCCTCCAGTTTTCTGATTTAAGGTCAATTTAAATGACCTCTCATCCAACTGCTGCACAATTAAGCGTACTAAATTAGACACAGATGCTTTTTAAGTGCACTAACCCCTGCAGTTGCTGTAGACCTGGATGGCAGGCACTAACACGTCTGACACAATTTGAATATTTTTCACAGGTTTTGTATTGTGTTTGGCTTAATGTATGCAATGGCTGGAGGTTTACTGGAGTTTAAAGGGGTGGTTCAGAATTTTGGACATTGTACCTCATTTCCAAGTGAGCCTGTGTGTTATTTATCAGTGGCAGAGACAGTTTTCAAAAATGTTCATCCAGTCCTTCAAATTGCATAGTTCACCGGTGCTAGGCTAGCGCGAGTCAACGGTATCTTCTAGAGACTGCCATTAAAAACAGTTTTACCCACTCCACAGTACACCAAAAGCAAATAAATTATAATGCCAGACTATCGATGTAAATGTCTGTTGAAAGAAAATTAGTACTCTTGCTTCTGAATGATCGCATTACATTTACAGGAACTAGTTTCTCAGCAGCGGCGGAATTTTACTTCACTCCGATTAGAAGTACTGCGCCGAAAAGTAAACACAGAACAGAAGCACGTACGTACACTACAGTCGGGACGTCTAGCTAGCTAGTAGTAGCCTCGAACAACGATATTGAAACATTCGATTGTAAATGAAGGAATTGGCAACATGGTGATATACTCTGCTTAGTGATGAGTGTCAGGGGCAGGTAAATACACTTGCGTGATTGTCATGTGGACCGGCTCTCTCGGTTGCCTAGGTAACTTAATATCACTCAGCGTTGTTGTTGACTGCTAATAAATACAGGGAACAAATATAACTATTGCAATGCGATGAAAGGTTAACTAGTTTGATTTCTAACATTATTCTCTCAACAGACATTTACATCGATAGTCTGGCGTTATAATTTATTTGCTTTTGGTGTACTGTGCTAGCCTGGTAATACCAGACTCTACTTCACTTTGCTTCGTAGACAGAGTCTGGAATGGCATAATAGAGAAGTGTTTTCTCTCTCGCTAGGGTGCGCTTGTCTGAAGTTTAAAATCATTGGTTACCCGTAATCCAATCAGATAAGTTTATTTATGACGTATGTTATGCGCCGACACAGCCAGCATCGAACCACAGACATCATGCATCGAACTCAAATCTATGATCGAACTTCCACTGTAAACCTGCTGTAAACACTTGATGATGCGAGCGAAATACCGGAGTGAACATGGCTGTAAACGACTTTTGCAGATTATGCGAAGTTAATCTACGCATCCACGGTACAATCAGGGCCTCTAAACTGATATTTGACAGTAGAGAGAAACAAAAAAATATTAGCAGCCAACTGTCAAAGTTATGATTAGTTCTGTTAAACACAGCTCTTTGTTCATCTCGAGTCTGTCGAAAATGCTGCAACTTAATTGCAAGATTACATACAGCATGTCATGGCAATATTTAAGACCTGGAAAAGAAAGGAGACACTGACCTGTCAAAAGGCTCCCCAGTTTCTCGCTGACGATCGGTAATAGTTGATAAATTAAACTTTTCCCAAAGGGAGTAGGGCCACAACATCACCTCCATTCAAAATGTTTAATACACACTCTTCTTGTTCGGACTTCAGTTTGCTGTTCTCCACAACAGAGCGAATTGCATCCGCGTCTCCATATCCGCGGTCGTTTTCGATTTCCCTGACCTAATCTTAAACTCGGCGCTTATCGACTACGTCACGGCTCTCAGCCCGTCCTCTGTTCGTTGATTGGCCCGGCTGTTTTCAGGCCGGAGGAAAACGGCTAGATAGGCTGCTATCTCAGACTGAGCATAGACATAATAAATACATAGATGCCCTATTGGCCGCTTAGGAACGTTGCTGCGATACGTCAACGTGTCCGCCATTTTGCGGAGGTCAAGACTGCGCTGTAAACAAATGCAAGTAAACGGGTGAGCTGCGGTTTTCCTGGATAAAAACAATAATAACGTTTACATTTATCAGCCGACTTCAGTGGTTTGTACTTGGTGTACGTTTCTATTAATAATTATATAATGACCAAATACAACCAAAAATTTTTCAGTCTTGTTTGTGAAAGGTAATTCCCCGAGACCTGTTTTCAATTGTGTGGTGACTTGTACAGCCCCACGCAGCGCACGGAACAGGCATTTTTCTCAATTCCCATAATGAGAGGTATGGGAAAGTCGCCCTCCTTGATATGGCGGCGCCATTGACATACGCTCCAGCAGCCAATAGGGTGTATGTATTCATTATGTCTATGAGACTGAGTACAGAAGCGAAATGAAATTAAGCGGAAGTAGGAAGTCTGACGTAGTCAGGCTAGTACTGTGCGTGGAGTGGGTAAAACTGTTTTTAATGGCAGGCTAACAGATACCGTTGACTCGCGCTAGCCTAGCACCGGCGAACTATGCAATTTGAAGGACTGGATGAAATTTTTTGAAAACTGTCACCACTGATAAATAACACACAGGCTCACTTGGAAATGAGGTCCAATGTCCAAAATTCTGAAGCACCCCTTTAAGAGCCAGGGCTTTATTTTCTGTGGACACAGGTGTTAGATAAGACATGTATCCAAGTCTCCTGCTATTCTCTCTTTCCCCCAATCCCCTCCTCTCTCTTTCTGTTTCCGATACTACAGCAGATGAAAGGATGCGGCTCCTTTCAATTAAGATTTAATGCCTTTACTGTGTATATAAAAATTAAATACTGTCTGGAATACTTGAGTGTGTCAAGGGAAGACAGAGACACAGTAAGAGAAAGAGAATGGAGATTTTTTTAATGTATTATGTTATTTTTTTCTCCATACTTAAGTAGCCAACCAAAAACTGTGTGAATATTTAAAAACTATCACACATATAGACATCCCGTATAAAATACAATAATATCTTTAGAACATGCATACACAGAACAGATGAAGCAAAGAAGAAAAAAAAGGTAGCTTCTTTGATGAGTCTCAGATGAGACCCAGTGAATTATGCAAAGATTACCCAGGGGTTGCAGCACATTCACACACACACACACACACACACACACACAGACACACACACACACACACACACACACACACACACACACACACACACACACACACACACACACACACACACACACTATATATATATATATATATATATATATATATATATATATATATATATATATATATATATATAATATATATATATATGCATATACAGTACGTGCAAATATGTATAGCAATTGTGCTGTATTTATCGCATCACACATTCATCATTGTAAAGTCTGTCAAAGAGCTGGATGGCATCGATCTTTTTCACATTTCAACAAGAGCAGATGAATTATTCAAGCAAGAGAGACTACAAACAGGGAGCCGATGCTGTGACCCCAAAGACCAGCTAATAATTAAACCTGATTTTTGATAGATGTATTTGCATGCTTTAAAGACTATTTTAAGAATGCAACCATGAGAAACTGACAAAATATTATCAGAACTTTATTTTAATTAGACACTTTTCCTTGCTACTGTCAAATTATGGGCAAACCCAATTACATACTGACCAATTTTTTAGTCATATTATATTTCTATTCTGGTTATACAGAATTCATAAAACAAACAATATTTTTTTTTAGCTAAGTGACGTTTGAGATAAGTGGTATAATTATGCCAGTGCGTCTTGTTAAAATACAATTTCTAATGCTTTAAAATTAACCAAAACTTGAAGGTTTTAGAGAAATAGAGGTCTTACCGGAGCAAATATGACCATACACATTGATGAAACGGATTAAGCATCAGCCTGTTGTCTGTCTATGAAGAAGTGTTGAGCTCCTCTGCCAGCAAAAACCCAGAGATACTGAGTGAGTGGACACCATGGAGATGCTTCTACAGGGAAACTGTGTGTGTGTGTCTGCTCTGTGTCAGAGAAAAGACACACACACACACACACAACACACACACACACACACACACACACACACACACACACACACACACACACACACACACACACACACACACACAACACACACACACACACACACACACACACACACACACACACCACACACACACACACACACACACACACACACACACACACACACACACACACACCACACACACACACACGTCATATACGTGCAGACCTATTGCACACATATATGTATCCATGCACATATTCTGTACATACACACACACAGTAATTGAAAAATATTAAATTAAGCGCATAATAATCAGTACGTAATCCTTGGTAGATATACTGACCACATTACAGCCATTACATCAGTGTTTTACATGCCAAACATGTAATATAAATAAATCTGCCGCAATAATGGCCCTCTATTGTCTTTAATTATTGTAAATGATTACAGTGGAATCAAGCCTTTTGGTAAATTCTTTTTTTCCTACATTATTTTTCACAGCTTAATGACTAAATATCTGGGCTGTTAATGTGAATGGTTCAACAGGAGACGTATTAAAATAACATGAAAATACATTAAATGTATTAATTTAATTAAAGAAGAATAACAAAATTCATTATTTTTAATTAGTTATTACTTATTATTACTTATTACTTATTAACTTCTCAAGAAGCTATATGCAAGAAGCGCAGTGGATAAGACACATTCCTTTGGTGTGAGAGACCCGGGTTCGAATCCACTGTGGAACACCAATGTGTCCCTGAGCAAGACACTTAACCCCTAATTGCTCCAGAGGCGTGCGACCTCTGAAATATAGCAATTGTAAGTCGCTTTGGATAAAAGCGTCAGCTAAATGAATAAATGTAAATGTACATAGGTGTCATTGATGAAATGTGGAATGCTTGTCTCATGTTTCACTCCTGTAGCCACCTTGTCTCCTTTCAGCTGTTATAAATGTAAATTATGAATAAAGAACAGTGCCCTGAAGTAACGAACAAAGCAGGTATTGGTGGTTTCTGAAGATCTGACGCGAATATTCCTTTGATCAGTGAAAAGTTCATTTACAGAGTTAAGAGATAATTAAGTGGTAGAAGGAAAGAAGGAAAGAAAGAAAGAAAGAAAGAAAGATTCTCCTAACCAACTTTAATCTTGGCACAGCATTTAATTTCACATTCAAACTGCATTAAAACTACCAAAACACTTCATTCATGTCTCTTCATTCATATCAAGTTATTCTATCATAACACTGACAAAGTTTTTAACCCAACAAAAACACTTTTTCACTCATAAAACAACAACAACCTAAAAAACACTAACAACAGGTAGCATTACACTATTTTCCTTTGTATGATTTCTTTACAAAATCTTTCACATTTTTTCAGTTTTTAGATTCAGAATATATTTCAATATGGTATCACTGCATAAATGTGACACATTGCTGTCTTAATCATTTTTGTACTATGCTAGGATTTGAACTTAAAGGGGGACCTATTATGAGAAATTCACTTTTACATGGTGTTTGGACATAACATTTTTTTTTCTACAATTGCTAACAAGTGTTTACTACATAATACTTAAAGTACTTTTTCTAAACTCTTAAACATAGCAACACACCTACATCACACAATTGGCCAAATAGTTAATTTTCTGTCCAAAAATTAAAAATGCTAAAAACCTTTTTCTACATGTAGCCTACTAACTCTATCAAAAAACAGCAAATCCGACTCAAAATCGAATTAGTCAAAACACTAGCACAAATTTTCTATCCAACATGAACATTAAGTCAATAATAGAGCAATGACTGTCAGAATACTAACAAATGATAGCATTATGAAACTGCATCAGTTCTACCTAACGTTGTAATAAAAGCTTTACATGAAGCGGTTACTAAATGAAAACATGAAAGAAATTGCTGCCATGGTAACTATGGAAGATTTTTTCCAAAAAGTAAGAAAGGTAATTGTGACTTTTTATCTGACAATTCAGTTTTTTTTTTTTTTTTTTTTTACATTTCCATGGCAGATAAGCTTTCAGGTTCCACATAATGGCGAAAAACATAAAAATGCAATCCAGCACATTCTTCCTCCTCTCCCCTCTTCTTCTCCCTTGTCCTGATCCAACAACTCCTCTCCCTTCTACAAATAGTCCTCGGACTATAAACAATAAAAAAACAAATCTCTCTCTCTCTGCTCCTCTGAGTTGTTCAACTGGACAAAACATTGAACAAAACCAATTCAAAGATTCCTTTTTAGTGTATGTCCAAAAGAACTTCAACACCTGACCTCCAATTTCCCAATATTTCAGTGATCGGTTAACAAAAAAATGCTTATCAGTTGTTTCAATATTTGTATGTAATGTATTTTATTAGTAGGCCTAGCTACTTTTGAGCTGCTGTTGTTAAAGAAGTAGAGGCTTTTACATTTAAGGTTTGGAACATTAGGTCTTAATTAAATAAAACTAAAAATATCCATGTTTTTGGTATTGGGCATGCTTATTTGTAAAGAATTTAAGCATTTTAGAAACGAGTAAAGTGAATAATACTGTGAAAACTACATGAATTGTGTTAATATATGGTCACAACAGACCGATGTTGTAGGCCTACTAATGTTTACAGTTTTGAAAGACTAGATTGGACAAAAGAATGTCAGCAGTTGTAAAAAACGTTAATACACAGATCTAATATACACATACGATTTCTGTACTTGCTGTTTACGTTCACAGACATAACCGACTGTGTTTATGTGTACTTTATGTATATTTGACAGTTTAGTTTAAAACTCACGGGACACGCCGACATCCTGCGTTCTGTGTCTTGTGTGCTCAGAAAACCATTTATCAGAAGTATAGACTGATATGTCTTTAAAAGGCATAAACTTTCATAATGATGAATAACTGTCACTTGCGTGTGTCAAAACCAAACAGATGTTTAAATTTTGACACAGAGTATCTGAGCTGTTAAGGCTCCGCCCTCTTTTGGAAAGCGGGGAGCAGCTTATTTATAATAAATGCACGAAAAAAACACGTTTTACCTTCCACTCAAAAATGTGGCATTTACAACGTGGGACAATGAATGATCTGTGGGGTATTTTTAGCTGCAATGATAAATAATGGTCAGTTTAGGCCAAATAGACTGATGTTGTGCTCCTGCAAGTGTTAAGTTTTGAAAAAGTTACCCAAGTCGTCCTAAAGCGATTGTAAAAAAACAAAACAAAAAACTGTATGTTGTTGTACAATGCTGCCATCTGCTGTTCTAAACTGTCTCCTGCATGATCTTCCATCAAACATTCAGAATCTCTAGTTGTTATTTGAATTTATTTATATATTTACTTTTATTCCTAATTCTTGATTTGTATTGCACAAAACAGGCTTTTAATCATGGGCTTACTGCTTACATAAAACTCCCCTAACCCTTGGGAAGCTTCTTTGTGCTTTCCTTTCATACAAGCATATGCCTCTTAAATCTTATGTTGCTGTTACTTTAATTATCCACTAGGAGGGCTGTTGTGTTAGAAATGCATTTACTTTAGTAAAGATTTAACTCCACTCAGCCTAAGAGATTTGGTATAGGCTACCTTTTTGCTGTGCCCTACACATAGACGCCAACACTGACAGGTGAGGATTTCTGTTTTCCCTCAGTAAACAGTCATTTTGTAGCCGGGTCATTCTACAGAAACGTTCACTTTTGGTATGGCAAGATGTCTTAAAATGTATTTATTTTTCTAACATTTAAACTTAGGCTACACCACATTATTAGATTACCCTTTGGCTTTATGAATACGCATAAATGACAGCTTAATGATTTTTTATATATTTTTTTGTGCATTTATTTAAAGACCGCATTTTTTTGTCACTGGTGTTACCTTACTTCTTTGGCAATATTCAATGTTTTTATGAAACATTATTTCTAATTTTTTCAGCACATGTAGTCAGAGTTTCCAAAAATACTAATAATAATAATAATGCAACAAATAAGGAGATTGTTTTATTTATTTGAATCAGGTTTGTTAAAAGTGTGCTTGAATGAGGTTAGTTCGTTTGCACAACCTTGTATTTGCTATAACAATGAAAATATTTGAAATCCAGTTAAAATCAAGTAATGATGCAATCCTTTAAATCTTAACTTTTAAGTGTAGCAAAATTAAATGGATGTAAAATTATAATCATATCACATGTGGCATTGTATTTAATGTGACAGAAAAAATAGACAGTAACACCAGTGACACAATTAATCACCAATGACATGCATAAGACCAAATATCATTATTCTTCATACTATAATTAAGTAGATTAGACTAAATTGTTACATTTGGCATATAATTTGAATGAATAGCTTTGAATAAAGTCTATAAATGGGAGTCACTGGTGTTACTGGTGTTACCCATAAGAAAGGTGACACCGGTGACAATTTTCATGAAATATTCATTTTACAAAATGGCTGCTGCAAAAGTATCAAACCACATGTTGTCAATCATGGTATATTATCTAAATTAAGTAATTTAATCCATTAGTATTCTCGTTTTTTTTTTTTTTTTTTTTTTACAATTCCTAACAATAGTCATACCAGTTACTTCAACTAAAAGCTTCATATGAAATCATGAGATAAATTAGAACATTTCTGATAACCGAAAAGAGACAGAGGATTTACTATGGGCTTTTCTTCATAGATATTCAGTCAATTGGACGAAAGAAGTCAAGTGATGTCATCAGTGTGATTTTTATTTCAAAATAAGAGATTTTTGTTTAACGGTAACACCAGTGACACAACTCCAGGGGACCACTACTTTCATTATAAATTTTATAATATTTATTCTGCATTTAGTTTTTTTATGTCATTTACATAATATATTAGATAGTTATGTATACATTATTGTATTTTAAATGGTGTAAAAACCTGTTATTGACCTCAAAATAAAGCGTTTTCCCTCTGTACATGACTGTGGGGACGAGCACTTCTGTGGTGCTTGGAATTTTATAGAATTAATAAAAATTAAATATTGCCACTTGATGGCTCAAGAAGGTGTAATTATTCAGATAACATATTGTTTTATTTTAAAATGTAAAGAAATTGTAATTCTAAAGTGTTTTTTTAGTGTAATATTTCTGTAAAGGCTAGGGACAGAAAAATGGACATTTCCGTAGAATGACCCAGCCACAAGTATCACAAAAACAAACTATTTAACTAATTTAAGACCTGAGCTATGGTATTCTCCTCTTATGTGGTCAGCTTTTGCTAAAAGCTACAGGATTACCACCCTTGTGTTGATTTTTAATGAAACATCGGACTAGCCTATATTAATGGTGTGTGTGTGTATGTGTGTGTGCAGTGTGTGTGTGGACCTACATTATGGTGACAAAATGTCCGCACAAAAAATGGCAATATCCAAAATCATGTGAGGAAATGTGTTGGTCCCCATGAGGAAAGCAGCTCATAAATCACACTGATGTTTCTTGAAAATGTAAAAATGCAGAACATTTTGTGTGTTGGGGATGGTAAGGAGAAGCCTACAGTTTGTACAGTTTAAAAATCATTATGTCTACAGAATGTACCCATAAAACACAACGTGTGTGTGTGTGTGTGTGTGTGTGTGTGTGTGTGTGTGTGTGTGTGTGTGTGTGTGTGTGTGTGTGTGTGTGTGTGTGTGTGTGTGTGTGTGTGTGTGTGTGTGTGTGTGTCAAAAACATTAATAAATGGCACCCAATTATGAAATTATTTCTCAATTGTCTTGTTCTCAATCTTCTTTTTTCCGCTCAATCTCTCTCTCTTTGGCTCATTGCTTTAGATCTCTCATATGCAGGATCCACTCAAAGCTAATTTAATTCTGGCTTCCTATCAGTTCTCTGTTCACATACAGTGGGATATTTGCATTAGGGCAGACAAAAAATATATGTCTCAGAATGGAGCAAACCTTTGGTTAGAAAAAACACCACTGGGGAGAAACAGAACTATGATCTGCATGTGGTTACAGTAAAAAGATTAAGCTGAAACAGCTTACATGTGAGAAATTCTACAACACGGTGGAGAAAAATGCTTTCCTTTTAATATTCCTATAAAATAATAACGTGGTGGGCCTATGCACAATTAATTTAGCTTGTACTGAATATCAGAGAAGAAAAATGAATACATTTATAACACAAAAATAATTTCAGAGTGCCTAATTAGAGGTGTCATAATATGCAGCGAACAAAAGGGTTTGATTGCATTGCTGTAAGGAGAAAATTGCAGGTAATTTTACAGATTTCCTTTATCACATGTATGCAATACTGCACTGTTCAATGAATCAAAGCACTTGGTGTCTTTAAGCATGTCAGCTGTATTAATATTTTATAAGGTGGGTGATACACCACGATTGAGTAATGGGTAAAGAGTGATACATTTCATTGTTTATAATTGACTGAATAGCAGTAAGAGCTGATCCCTGTATGCTCATCTAAACCCTTTAGATTGTCTTGTGTTATACAAACACTTGTGTATTCTGGCTTTTGTCTCGAAATAAGGAAGGAGCTGGTGTTTCCCGGTGGATGGCAGGTCTGAAGCTCTGACAGCACTGAGTCTTTCATTACGCCTAAAGTGCTGCTGCTCTTCACTGCATATTTAATGACTCTTTTTCTGGCTTTTTCTTCTCTCCTGTTCCTGTCTAGTGTAGGTACAAGAGGGAGAAGAAAGAAAAAGACTGATTACATGCTGTTAAATAACGAGAAAACAATGCATGTTTTACTGTAATTAAACTGTGAACTAAACCAGTGTTTCTAAACCTTATGTCTGGCACAGTCCCATCAGTAAGGCCCTTTCATCAACACCAAACCAGACATGCGTTTATTTTTTTTTTAAATTGCCCTTTGGATTCTAACCGGAAAAGGTACACCATCCGGGTATCTTTGGAACACTCATTTCAACATACTATAATTTGGAACACTATTTTCTAATTTAGAATACTATTTAGGCCGGATATGTGAATTGGGACGCAGCAAGTGTGAATTGCTTCAATTTTAAAGAAGCTACTTGATGAGTCTATTTTTCTCCCAATGTTTTTAGTTAAATGAGTGAATATTGTAAATGGACACTTTAATCATATTGGTGATAATGCTATACCAAGAATAAAACAGGCTGGGATCGTGTCGAGCCTTTGAAGCTGCATTGAGACTGACATTTGAACCTTCAAACCGTTGGTTGCCATTGAAGTCCATATGGAGAAAAATCCTGAAGAAAGAAAGACATGGACATCTTGGATAACTTAACAACAATAATTTATTGGAAGCAGCTCCGGTTGAAGATATCGACCTTCAGATGACATACAGTTTATATCTCCAGCTCTGTGAGTCAAAACCACACATGAATGCCTAGAAATCAATTTCAATAGTAACGTTACGTTGGGTTTAATTAGTCTTTTAATGAGATACTAATATAGTAGCTATATTGTTAGTGGCGAGATTTTTCACGGGAATAAATGCATAGATCCGCAGACTTTGCTTGTGAACCGTAGCTAATGGTCTGGTGGTTAAAACCTTTTAGCGCTAGATCTATTATTTTCTCTTATTTAATAACAAACTAAATGAATGCTCTGCTAGTTAACTGGAGATGTTTTTATTTAACGTTATTCGTATTAGGTACATCCGTGCCTCGAAATGTTTCAAAAAGTGGTGTTGACAATATCGACCCTGAGAAAAAGTGGTCGGGACATGTCCCACCCATGTGTGTGATTCTGTTCACACCACAGTGGTTCGATAAAAATGCGGGGTAACACTTTATTTTAAGGTGCTATTAATAAGCAGTAATTAACAGTTAATAACACACTTATAAGATCTTATAAGATGCATATAAGATGCATATAAGCATTAACTACTTCATATAACTTCTGAGGACGCTTTGTTTCACTTTTCCCGCTCTACTCAATCATGCCGCCGCCGAGCCTCACGACAGTTACAGCCAGGGTGAGTGTAGACTCCATCCTCTGGGGTCCAGCTGGGTCATGACCACTCCGGGGCCGCTCAGTTGCCTCTCCGGGTCCGTCTTGTGCTTTAATTAACCCTTATATGAAGTAGTTAATGCTTATATGCATCTTATAAGGTCTTATAAGTGTCTTATTAACTGTTAATTACTGCTTATTAATAGTACCTTAAAATAAAGTGTTACCAAATGCGGAAGTTATAGTTCTGAAATTTTACTAGTGCAAGGTCAGTTAAATATTAAATCCACAAGTCACGCTCAAATAATAGAACTGGGTGAATGTAACTATAAGCTCTCAAATACAGGACAATTGTCAAATGCAGTGATGTAGCCTAAAGCACCGCTCAAACAGAAGTCACTTTCAAACCAAGCAACTTTCTGTTGCTCAACACAGCAAATTCTTGTGACCAACTTAAAAACGAGCTAAATCTGTATGTGGACCTTTTTTGCACTAATGGGAAACTTACGAAAGGGAAACTTACATAATTGAAAGAAATATATAACACTGTGCAAGTGGTTTTGGGATATTTTAATACAGAATTCTTATATATTGTACCTTTAAGTGCTCTCTAGTTGAGAATCACAGGTCATTCTGGAGTGATCTAATCATCATCATTCTTAATTTGCTCGAATAATTGAGACTGAATGAGGTGAGTGCTAAGATGAGACTCAGAATGAGAGAACTTGACAGTGCAGATGTAGTCTTTGGTGTCAGTGCTATTCTGCATGGTGTTGAACCAGATCAAGGACCAGAGCATTAAAGAGCCCCATAATTTAGAAATAATGGTCCTCTTAAACCCGGCTCTGTTCTAGGAAGGGGTACAGAGAAGTAAATGGCAGACGCCTGCAGCATGCATGTAAAGATGGTCTCTGTAGCCCATACACATCTGAAAGATGACTGAAGAATAAGTGATGAGTTGCTGATCTTCTGATCAATATGACCCGAGGACCTATATTTCTATGATTATAGATCTAAAAGTCTGCACAGAGGTACATGAAGGTGCCTTCATCATACTTGTACATGTCCTTTTTCATCAGGTTGTTTTCTTATGAACATGGAAAGAAAACAGTGACTGAGGGAGAAAAAGACAGAGAGACTTGGACTGTTTAAATATTTTATAGAGCTTTTCGACTATGTCTGTAAGCACTCAAACTCAGCCTTTGCCATTGACCCACTGAGATGTCACACATAATTTTCCCTTGACTCTGCCTTGTATTTTCACATTCTGAGTCTGAACAGACACACACACACCACATGCATTGTTCAATAACGTCACATGGTGAAGAAGAAATGCTGGGCTTTTTTAGATGTCCTATACTCAAGACATTAGAGGTTTTTGAGTTAAGGAAAACATGAAATGGCTTGATGAGTGCAGATTTCTTTCTCGTATTGATGAATTCCCTATTGAAAATGGAAGATATGGGTAGGGCACAGATGAAAAATAGCCCATAGGTTTACTTGCTATTAGGTTGCTATTTGTTAGTTAAGTAATATTCGGGAAGGGGATATTCTAATTTTAGAGAGCACTTTATTGGACAAAAAATTGTATACGCCCCTAAGTGCAAGATGATATCATCAATATTTTTCTGCTTTCCTGAAGAGTGAAAACTGACTTATTCGAGATGTAACATCTTTGACAATCTATTTGTCAATACATGTGCATATGTTCACTGTTTAAAATCCATCATCTGGGGTGGGGGTTGATGAATATGCAAATGCTTGGTTGTTCAATTGATTGATTACCAGAACAGTGCACCTCTCCCCACACTCCCCCATCCCTCGTTGTTTCATTTCAGATCAGTCTAATTGCCTAACACAGAGCGAGTAAACAATGTTTATAAGAAGATGTTTGCAGAATGAACGTGTCTAGCATGTCTGAATCTTGTACACAGATGTGTTTACACTACGGAAATTTGTTTATTGTTGTAAGGGCAGAAATAGGGAATGCAGCCTTAATATCAGATATCTTATTAAAATAAAAGACTTTTTAAAGAATGTAATGAATTATCTGTTAAAGCATATTTTCACTGAATGCTCAGAGTTACTGTATGTTTCTTCATGACTGGGACCTTTTTATTCGATTATTATTTGTATTGTTAGTTTCATTAGGCTGTTATTTTTGTTGTTGTATGATTTTTTACATTTTAATTATTTCCTTTACCAATTTTAACTTTACTGTATATTCGTATATTTATTTTAAACTGAACATTATTATTTATTTATTAAAAGTTTCCAACTTAAAAGGATAGTTCACCCAAAAATGAAAATTTTGTCATTAATTACTCTCCCTCATGTCATTCCAAACCCATAAGACTTTTGTTTATCTTCGGATAAGAATTTTTTGATGAAATCTGAGGGCACGTTGACGCTTCAAAAAGTTCATTAAGAGATTGTAAAACTAATCTATATGAATTGAGCGGTCCACATTTTCTGGAGAAACCCAATCGGTTTATATGATAAACAGATTTAATTTAGACTTTTATTTACATTTAAACATTGATCAGCGAACATAAACAGAAGCTCAACCTACTTGACGCACAAGAACAAACCTCTTGCGGAAGCAAGTAATTAATGAAAGAATTATTTTTTTGTGTGAACAAGCCCTTTAAGAGTAAAAATTGCAAGGTTTTATTTAGCATGGGAGGGATTGCTTGCTTGATACAGTTTAAAGCTAATAAATGTCTTGTTTTGTTTTAAATAAAAGAGAAATTGAATTTTGAGTGGCATGAGGGTGGATAGATGATGGAACATGTCACTGTGAATGGGTGATTACCCACAACAATCATGCAACATATTTATAAAAGATAATTTATTCATATATTATATATTATAAGTCATATTCAACATCCACTTGCCACAACACTCTGATGGGTCACGTGCCTCTTCGGTTTGATTTGGCATGACACTTCTGAATTCTCAGCATTATTTATGTACAGAGAGCAAGAGGAGGGAAGATGACTGGTAAAAATCTTGAAAATACAGGAATTATGGAACTTAAGGTATTAAAGTCAAAGTAGACTGGAGGGAAAAAGAAAAGGAGAGGGGACGAGAAAGTGGCAGGGTTCAGGCCAGCTCAAATCATTCAATTAATTACCCATTTATTAAAACAAGATACGAAGAGAATGAAATGAACTGCTTCTTCCTCTGATGTGAATTAATCACTGTTATATTGTCACATTTTAATATCTAATATGAAAACATGTAACATGCACACGCATGCGCATAACAAATAAATAAAAAAACATTACACAGCACCCTCTTTGACTTTATATTATTTATTACTGTACAGACAGGGTGTGGTTTTTAAAATGTTTAATGCAAAAGTCAATATAACTGTATAGCACAAGCTAACCTTATGAATATAATATAAATGCTGGAACAACTAAAGAATTCAAAACATCACCAGAAATTGAATGTTCTTCAGCCTCCAAGCCAAAAACACTGTAAGCCAATATTAACTTTACCATACAACTTCAACTCCAACCTACAGAGAAATTGGCAAAACATACATTGAAGCTGAAGTAAAGCAGGGCAGAGAGAAACTCAATCAATTATTGATGGTTAAGATGCAGAGAGAGTGCTGCTGCAGATGGAGCAAGGGTGGGTGTTAGGGGGATCTGGAGAACCATTTGTGCCAACATCCACCGAAAAAAACTGAACCGGAAGTGTTCATTTTTTGGTTTGAGATCAATTCAAAATACAGTGACAAGTGTTGGTGAAACTAAAATAGTTGTCTTCTCACATTAGCTTAAAATAAATGTATTAGTATTTACAGTATTTGGTGGGCTGGTGATTGTTTGGTAGGGAAAAAAAGTGAGTTGTTTTTTTTGCTGCAAGATATTTTCATATCGGTTAGGTTCATCGCCACATTCAAGGAGTGTGATTATTCTGAAATAAACCAAGCACTTAGCTATATTTAGCAAATGTGTGAACATGCAGACGTGTTTTTGGAGAGCACCACTTTTACTGAACATCTGGTGTGATAGTCTGAACCCTTGGGATTTTGTATTTATAGTCTTAACTGCTAATTCTCCGGCAAGCCCTGTAAAACAATGTGTGTGTTACTGCTGAAGGGCCGCGGTATTTCTGTTTTGTCAATTTTTATGTTAGGATATCTTCTTTCCTTTTTTTCTCCATTTTCAGGAGTCTCTCTATAATTATAATGCAACGCAGTACTATAGCTTTAATTGTGATTTCATAGAGGGTGAATAATCCAGATGAATGATTAAAATGCATTCAACATGACTGGAGTACATTGCTCATATCCATCAGAAAAATTCACATAAGCCTTGGGATATATAGCTATAAGACTACACATAGTCGGGGACTAATTCTTGCCGCAGGACTGTGGATGAAGATGAAATTTATCATAGTCACGAGACTATCATGAGTCGCGAGAATGCGAAGCCAATAATGTTAAAAAATCATATGCTGTCACAAAATTGAAATATGTATTTGTTTTTTAAGACAACCGATCCTAAATCTCTTACCGTGAATGTTATTCGACATGTCATATAGTTGAGAAAGAGCAGGCCTCGCATAAGGGAGGGGCTCATCATAAATCTGACTGTCCTTTTATCAGCTGCCACTGTAATTTATCCGATTTTCTTTCTTTGTGTCTGCTGTTTATTGATTTGGTCTCTGGCTACAATTGGAAACACCTTATGTTGTGGTTTTGTTTAGACTAAGCACTCCTTGAATTGCTGCTCCTTCAGAAATGCCCCCAAAACGACCTTAAGACATGCTACTTTCAGAAAGAAAACTACAAACAAAATCTGCTACCACCACCCATGTGGCCTTGAGTCAAACACTTAACCTCAGGTCACTTCAAAGGGACTGTTGCCATAGTAAGGGAAGTCACATTGGATAGAAAAGCTTCTGCTAAATGGCAAACAGCTTATGAGGACTTTATGTCTTTCTGTGGAGTCTAAGTTTTCCATTTTTAGCCAATTGTACACAAACTGCTGGAGGATGTCATATCTACTAAATATTAATGTCACAGTTATGTTCAGTTTTTGTTTTCTGTCTTCGCTTTCTCCCTGCCTGTGCGTTTCCGTATTGGTTACCTTGATTACTGATTTGATTAGTCATTCTGTTCGGCTGTGTCCTTATCAGTTCCCTTTGTTTGTAAAGGCCTCGTCATTTGAGTTTTGTCCGGTCTCGTCAGGGTATCACAGTTGTTCCTGCCTGCTTTCTGTTTCGTGCTGTGGATTATTCATTAAAAATGTTTTGATCACATCACCTTTGTCATGTGTGATCAACGACCCTTCGTGACAATTAAAGAGCTACACAGATTTTTTTTTTTAAAGAATAATCAGTAGATCCTTCAGGAGATTTTTCTATCTGACTTTCTATCCTTTTCATTGGTGTAACTAACACGGTCTTCAGCTAGTCACCACCTACTCACTACATTTCCCATCATCCTCCCTGGCCCTCACCTGCATGCACTTCCCAATCACAGAGATCACTGTCACCTGTCACCAATCTTCACTGATCATCATCCAGCACTATATAACTCTTCCCGCTGTAGTTCACCATTGTCTGGGCTCTACATTAGTTAACATGATCTACAGCATTTAATATTATTAGTTAATGTTAATTTCAACATTTACTAATCCTACATTATTAAAATCAAAAGTTGTAATTGTTAACATTAATGCACTAACTAACATGAACAAACAATGAACAGTTACATTTTTATTAATTTTAACAAAGATTAATAAATACTGTAATAAATGTATTGCTCATTGTTAGTTTGTGTTTAGTTAATATATTAACTAATGTTAACAAATGAGACCTTAGTGGAAAGTGTTGTATACATAAGCTAAGTTTTATGGTTTACGGAAATAATTATATAAATAGTTCAAATATTTGATTATGACTTCTGGAATTTGTAACTGTTTTTAAACTAAAAAAGAGTTAAATGAGGCAAACTTAGCCTACATGTAATACGAAATGTATCATGTGGTGATGTGGTAGGCTAATGTCATATGGAAAGTCCCTGTTTTGCGAGTGAAAGACAGAGGTCAGATGAAATAACAGCACATTCTCGGTGTCAACCATCCTCACCATTTTTGCGACCGAAAGGACCCGCTCTCTCATCCAGCACCGCGGACAGCGCCTGCGTCTCACGCGAGCCTCAGCAGGAAGTGGCCATCATTCGCTCTTTTCATCGCGCGCGCCCCTCCCACCCCCTTTCCTCTCGAGTCCCTCGCAATGACTGGCGAACGGAGGCACAGCACAGAACACGTATTCAGCAGCAGCATCTTTACTCCGGTCGAGTGAAGAGATTGCAGTGTCTGCTTCCGCACCCGAAGTGTGTCAGGATATTCAAAATTCACCAACAGTCGACCAGCCCATCTGAATGCCGAACACTACGTCAACAAACTGATACCTTTCCACGCCGTAAATATCCCATCGTGCGTTTAGTTCGCTTGTACGGTTAAGGCGAGCGCTGCCCGAGAGCAAAAAACATGTTGGATCCATCCTCCAGCGAAGAGGAATCGGACGGGATAGTGGAGGAGGAAAGCCGAGAGGTGATGGCTCCTCAGTCCGGATCCATTCGCATCTCCCCCAGCAGGACCAGCGAGAGCTCCGATAGGCTCCAACCCACCAGTCGAGGCTCCAGCGCGCGACCATCCAGCCCGAGCCCGTCGGCCGTCAGCGAGCCAGAAAAGGAGGACGTGGAGAAACTGCAGAGGGAAGAAGATGAACGAAAAAAGAAGCTGCAACTCTATGTCTTTGTGATGCGATGCGTCGCCTATCCTTTCAACGCCAAGCAGCCTACCGACATGGCAAGGCGACAGCTGAAGGTAAGAGCATGAGGTGTCCGGGTCTCACCTTGAGAAAAACGTTAAGCATCATAATGTTCCTTTTATGGCATGATATTATCAGCAAACATTGGATAAAATACCCTTGCATATGTAGGGTGATATTACTTATAAAGTGAAGGAACATTTGTTTAAAAAAATCACCATATCTTTCATGGGACACCTATAAAATCACAGTCTTCATTGTCAGTCTGTTTTTTAAGCTCAGAAGGTCCTGTCGCGAGCCCCCCAAATTCGTTCACATTCGGTCAAATTCGGTCGCACGAGACGAGCTCTAATTATAGATATTCTTCAAGAGGCTGATGGACCAAAATAAAGCGGTGTCATTGCCGTAGTACAGTCATGTGACTCGTTCACATTGGAAGTCAGTGGTTGTGTGCAGTCTTGCGTCCATAGGATATTCAGTTCCTTTTGCGCCATCTCTCGCGCCACTCATTCATCTTCCAAGGTGACTTTTGGCGTAACAGATGCGAACGCTACATCCACTGTTCAGAAGGTCAAAAAGCATTACGAACGCATTTGTCATGTCACCTGCTTTATGTAAATAGCTACTTAATCGTATTTTACGATTTTGTTATTTTATCAAGGCATTTTTACTCAAAAGCCTGTTGTTAAAAAAAAACAAGTCTAAATGAAATGCAACAATAAGGTGTGTTTAGAAATTACTCTAAGAGTTTTATTTACAGACTACTGACTTGAGACTGGAAGAAACGAAAGAAACCTGTTTCAGTTACTAACATAAAAATGTTTCCTTGTTCAGAGAGGTATCATCTTTCAGAGGTCCCAACCAATTCCCCTCAGTTATTGATCCAATCTATTCACAACATACTCTGAAACCACAGTTAACAGCTATTACTGCTAAGCTATAAGTGACGACACTCCAGTCTTATACTAACATTCTTATCTAAAAGATAAAAGATTTTGATAATTAAACATTACAGTTCTAGAAATACTGTTGCCTAATGGATTTGACTGCAGATGTTAGTGTTAGCACATGTTAGTGTTATTTTCATAGTATATGTAAAGAAAATAAAAAAGTACAGTATATGGAGATTTAGTATATGTGTAAAGTGTAACATTTTTAATTAAAAAGCTATTTGACATTGTCAACGTAGCTGTAGATTTGGTTATGCAATATGGCTTCGTCAGATGAGAACACAAAAGAGCCATTGAAAAGCTACGGATGTATGAGTCCCAAATTATTATACAATGCTCGGCAGAATCACGTAAGGTCGAATAGGTCTTTATAGACGTAAAAGCTGTGATCAATAACATTGTATTGGAATACCTGCTGTTTGTCATTACAAGATGTCAACGCTTTGATCTTCACAATGCGTGTCTGTTCAGTCAAGTAAGTCAGGGCTGCTGGTATTTGGGTCGTTACAATGAATCTCAGAGTTGAGTCACTGTTGCGGTCCTTTAGGTTCAATAGAATCACTGCAGTCAATCACTTCAGTGACTCAGAATCATCCGTGTGAATCATCGACATGAAGGACGTCTATCAAGAACAGGGTCAAAAGAATGGTATAACTCTGTTTTTGTTGACTGCATTTAAGACAGCACTAACATCATTGAGATGAACATTATGGTGAATGGCTTTATTAAAAAAACGTCTACATACTGTAGATTCATGCACTATCAAACCAGAGGTAAAGGGTATCAAGATTCAACAAAGTGAGGCTGAAGCACTCTTTTGTGCATCTTAGGGTTGAATAAGACACTTAATCAAAAATCAAGAGTATAAGCGAAGCATAGCATAGTATAGGAGTGTAAGGCATAATGTAACATTTAAGGGTGTGTAATGTAGGCTATGATGTGTGAGATTTTTGTGTAAATTGTTTTGTGTGGATTAAGTGCAATTTTTATTGGATGTTGATTGTTATAAACATAGATATTGTCATGCTAGAAAAATGTCAGATATGTCTGACAATGAAGCATTATATCATATTGGACTAACTCGTTTAACCTTTCCAAATCCATTCAGTGAATTCAGTAAAAAAAAAAAAATATATATATATATATATATATATATATAAATCTGAACATAAACTCATTGTATATGGGCATAACAGTCGGAATATAAAAAAGACCATATGTACACATTAACTCCCATTTATTATACAAAATAACATACTAAAGATAAAAACATTAAGTTCAAACTATCAAAAACACTGTTTTTGAGGTTTTTCTGGAGTGCCAGATGAAAAAGATAATTTCATGTTAAGAAATAGCAAAAATTTGATTCACACATTAGCATTTTGGGGTTAAGATATCGTCACTAAAAATCACAATACATTTTTTTTAATCTCTTTAGGCTGCACTAATTTATTTGCAGAAAGCTTGACTAGTAGTTTTATGAGTGCTTATTCAGCTAATGTGATATTAGAGGATATCAGGGGATTGAAGGTAATGGCTAGCATATGTCTCATTAAGTAATCACATTTTTTTCTAATGCAAAGAAAATCAAATCTCCTTCGTGCATTATTTCTTATGTGTATGGGGCAGCTTTATTTTCTTTCTCTGCTATTTGACTGCAAAAGCAGGTAAACAATATATGTCCTTTATCAGGTTAATGCTCACATGTTGATTATGATGTTACCTAAAATGTTATGTTATACAATTTGGTCATGCAGGTGTTTTGTTGCAGGGAGAATGACACATCTTGTGCTTATATTCTGAGTCATTAGGAAAGTTCTTAAAGGGATAGTTCACCTAAAAATTTAAATTCTGTCATCATTTACTCACCCTCATTTTGTTCCAGACATATGAATTTCTTTCTTCTGCTGAACACAAAAGAAGTTATTTTAAAGAATATGGGTAACCAACTAACAGTTCATCGGCCCCATTGACTTTCATAGAATAAAAAAAAAGTATATGGAAGTCAATGTTTGGTTAGTCTCAGCCTCAGACGTCACGCCCACAGAACGTTGGCTAAACGTCTGATGCACTTAACTGGAAACACTTCAGGAATGTCGAAGTTGTCATCAGATTGGTTGAATTTTATCGGATTTCCGGGGGGCGCGAGTGTCGCGTTTATTTTCGGTCTGCCGGGAAACAAAACGCGGACAGACGAAACAACATGAAACATCAGACGCTGACATCGCACCTGGCCGATTCAGTATTGCAGACGCCATTGTTGTTATACGTGCACGCAAGCAACAAATTCATACAGGTTTGAAACAACTTGAGGATGAGTAAATAATGACAGAATTTTCATTTTTGGGTGAACTCTCCTTTTAAAGGGGATATACACTGTAAAAAACTTAACTCATTATTTTGAGTTATCTTTTTGCATGCGTTTTTTTTAGTTTAACTAACTTATTTCGATAAGTTGAGGACAAGAAAAACTTAAAATTTCCTGTTGTCTGGACAATCTAGTTATCTCTACACAAAAAAATAAGTTGAAATAACTAAATTGCTAAAATATTTTTTACAGTGTATGTAGAATTCCGAAACCCTTGTTATTAGCGCATGCACCAGTGGCCGTTAAGTGAACTGTAGCCAGCAACTTATTACTTGTGCTCGTGCTGAACGTGATTCAAGGCCCCCATATACCCATGGCGAAGTTCTTTTTGGTTCTTCACTTAGAAGTTATATACCAACATCCCGATGCCGTCCAGGCTGCAGAAAGTGACTTTAGATGAATGTAAATATTTGCTGTGCGCTTTCCTCTCAAATAACAAAATAATCACACAACGAAAATGACAGCAATGAGAAAGCAGGAGATAGAAAGCATCTGATCTTAGCGATATGCATATGTTTTTTTTTTTACATTTTCGGTATAAGCTGTTCACGCATTGACAATAAATGCTATTAAAGGTTAACTAAAGCATTGCATTGGACATTATAATCTATTATAATATACTATTTTCTCCTTTAGTTATAAATCACATCATATGTTGGGAATATCATTAAATTTGCTGTCAATTTTACATCATACTCTTCGGCTGTACTGTTACATCCATTCTCTAGAGTGTAGCTGCTGGTTAATAACAAAACTTATTCGACGTTTGCTTATTCGCAAAATACCTTGAAGCATCCTAGTATGCAGTTAGTGTTTACTATGGAAAGCAATCAAATCCAGAATTAGATTTAAAATCTTTGTTCTTCTAAAAGGCTGCCTTCCTAGTTTGTTTGAGTTTTTTTTCATTTAAGTTTGGTGCATCTGAAGGGTTATCATGGTTCATGTCTCCGGCAAACTGCTCATTAGTCAGCCGTCTTCTGCTCAGGCAGTCCATTATAAAATTCAATAATGTTGAATGACAGCCTCATTGTTTCTATAGCATGTGAATCACATTTCATTCTCTTAGTTTTTAGTCCAGGAGGTCACTTTTACTGTTGGTTTTGCCTTAGACTAATTTGTATGCTGTCAACAGCGTCTCCTGTACTCACCCTGGATCTGCTCTCATGAGCCTCTGGTCTGGGCCGAAAGCCCTCGCTTGAACCCCGGATGATACAGGCACACGATAGAGATCTCTCAGCAGTTTTGATCATGGGCCTTGGGGGAGGATAGAATTTCAATTATCTGTATCCTTCCCGTCTTTGATTTCATCACTGATAGATGGTAGATGTCCCCCCATTTCAGCTGATAAGGTGGTCTCATAACAAGGACACATCATAAGGATGTAGAGACTCTTACAGACTCCCGACCTTCTAGCTTTTTGTTGCACCTATAAACTGAATCATTAAGATTTTCATCAGATCAGTACATACAGTGTGTACATCCCGCTGAGGTATCACTCCTCGCAGAGTAATACTGATGGTGACAGCTTTCAAGGGCTTGTTGTCTTTTACTTAGCTGGCTAAGCAAATCTTTGTGTCTTTTCAGATGAATTTATTTGCAAATGAGATCTTCTTTCCTGCCCTTTTCTCCTTTAGCTTTATTTTCATCTTTCTCTTCTTCTGTGTTTTACCTAATTACCTGCTATTTTAGTTCGCAATTATGTTTGCGTAATAGGATCTGCTTTTAAAAGATATATTAAGGTTGGAATCTGTAGCTATTTCAAATTATCAAATTTCAATAGGCTATACTAATTTCAACTGACATGTAAAGTGAAAATATTGCGTCATATATTATATTTAGAAAATATCTTATAAAACATATCTATAAATAATATATAATAAATATGAATAATTAAATGTATTATAAATATACTTTGTATTTCCTACTTTTTTTCAGCGACTATTTCTGCAAGTTATGTAGTTACATACATAACGACAAGTGATTGTTTTTAGCAGTTATTTGAATAATTTTCACTCAAACAATTTGTGATTCATTTAGGAACCAACCAAGTACGAGTGAGTCATTCAATTGTTCACTCACTCAAACAATTCATTCAAAACACAGGAATTACGCAACGGTAATTTTACTGTGCTTTGTTCATAACTTTTTTTTTTGGCGGAGCAAAAATAAACGAAGTAACTGCCAGTGTTGTGTCTAAATTGGAAGTTTAAGTGGAATAGTATTACTGTCTTGTTTACAGAACTTGTATTAAAGCACAAAGCAGTATTAAGTGTAGAGAAGATGTCTTTGAAAGTATTTTGTAGAATAAAATAGTTTAATAAAATATTTGCAATATGGTTTTGCAGTATTTAAATATTTGATTTAAATATATAAATATGTCACCGCTGCTTTATTAGGTTTATTATACATTGCTTTATTATACAACCCTAAATTGAGTCAGGATAAGGCTTTTATGCTCAGATTAAGAGATTCACATCGGTCTTGAGGTTGCACATTTACATTGTCATCCTTTAGTGTGCGCATGTGATATCACATGTTGACAGGTTTAGCTTGACTATTGTTTGTATTGCACAGTCACACCTTTTGTAAAGGCTTGTGACCTTGTGAAAAACAGCATGAAGGGACTGCGGTGTTGTACTGTCACTCACAGCTAGGCTTTTATCTAGTTTAAGCCTTTAGTGGATGCCTATTTGCAATCTAAAACCAATGGCCCTGTTTAGATGCGCAGTGGGTCCGCTGTTACATTGCAAGACAACATATACGTGCATAAATGTGTAAAATATATCGTTAGGTTATAAATTGATAGAAATATGCTGAACTACTGGTCTCAAATGAGTTGCATCACCTTGAGTCTTTTATTAATGCAATGTCTGGTGTTCACACACTAAAATGTGCCTATCTAGGAGAAATAATGCCTGTTCCATTTAAAAGGCTTTACAAACCAGTTAAATGTCTGCATTGCTGTAGGGCTTGCAATAAGAGATAGTGAAGATAGATAGTTTTTCCCTTTATTACAAGAGGCAAGCACATGAAAGATGGGTGAATGGGGAATGAACTCAATCAAACTCTGTGTTTCAGAGTATTTAGCACAATCAAACCCATTGAGAATGACCCTACAGGCCTTCGCTATGGTCTGAGAGCCCCACTGGTTTGACCTGCTGGCCATATGATTTTATTCTTGATCAGACAGGAAGGCAAATCAGAGCAGCTTTGTGTGATGGATGAAGTTACCATGCCTGTATCGAGTTGCCAGGCTCACAAATTCAGTTTCATTCTCCACTGATTTCCAATTGAGGTCTTTTACGGAGCGACACTACCAGCGTGTATTGTGTGCGTGTGTATAAAACCTCTGCCGCAATCCCACACACACATGTTGAAAGACAGGCAAAAGGAACCAGAGGAGAGGACGAGACTGGAAAGAGAAAAATCAAGATAGAAAGGATAGACAAATGTCTAATTACTAATTATTAATAAAATGTATTAATAAATCAAATTACTTGTCCATTTGAAGTTCATGAGGATTTTTATATTTAAGAAAATATCTTGCAGTTTACTGACTTAAGCATGAGATGAAGTAAGTAACCAACTTTTATTAATCAAATTTGTAGAGCAGTGAAAACAAAAAAAATATGAGGGAAGTAAAACATACAAATCACTCAAAAAACAACAACAACCAATTCCTTTTGGTCTTGTCTGTGATGGGCTTTGAAATTAAAGACTATGTAAAACTGCATTTGCATCAATAAGCCCAAATACATATATTACTATAAATTATAATTCAAGTGATGCTTTGTTTTCTAGCAAAACAAAAATTCCAGGCAAATGTTGCACACATGACACAGTCTGTAACATCAGTAATGCAGTGTGGGTTGTGATTTGATGAGGAAATTCATTTAAAACAGGTCAGTGAGAATGGGAGAGATTAATGGATCCACATTATATTTGCTATTTTGGTGTATGTCAAATCACTGACAACTGACATTTATAGAAGAGTTATGTAAGCACATGTTTGCCAAAATGCTTGAAACAAGGCTTTTGCTGTTAAAGATGGCCAATTGTTGAACAGACACGCCCCCATCTTTCCTAAACCACACCCTCAAAGATTAATTGGAGATGGACAGCAGCTGCACATCTCGGTGTTGTCTAAAACAACAGGAGGAAAACAGCACTCTCGCATGACAAACTAACAACTGACAACGGATTATGACAGGAAATATGGCATTTAATGAGAATGATCTGCTTCAACTATCACACGGTTGCTTCTCTTTTATGGGCTGCCCGATCCATCACTCAGAATGATTGACGGGTAGAAAGCACCTCAATGTCTTCGGATTGACTGAGAAAAGAATTTGACCTCAGCCAGTAGTTTCTTTTTTTATTTAATTCACAGGCATAAAAATAGTTCAAAACACCTATAAGTTTGACTTCCCCATTGTGAAAAATGTAGGGCGGGACTTGATTTTGTCCATCGGGAATTGATTGGATCATTGTGGTTTGCTATTGCTGTGATCTCACGTGAGTGACAGGTTGCCCCGCCCTCGCACCTGTACATCATCAGAGAACAGATGTCTCTGCAAGAGGCAGGGGGAAGTTATGTTGATTAAATATTATGAGTGTATATTTCATTTTTTAAAACAATGATGTGAATGGATAATAATACATGAAACTGGATTTACAGGGATTACTTAATTTCCTTATGTATACTTAAGGAAAATATATTTGTTTTTATTTAAAATAATAATAAAATAAAACATTTAAAACAATACGGACCTCATAGAAGTGAATGTTTAATTTGAAAGGGGAATATTAAGGGTTGAGGAGAGACATACGGGTCTGTAGTGAAGGGAACAGGTTGAGGGCACAACAATGACAGCGACACTAATAGAAAGAGAGTGGAGGTCAGACAGCAGATTAGAGCCTGAGAGACGGCAGCGGTTATGGCAGCTGGATGGAGATGGAGTTAGTTATGAGAGGTTCCTGTGGAGATAAGAGAATGTTTGATTGAAAGGCCAGAGCTGGATCTCCTCTGATGAGATTTGGAGATTCTGAAATTACCTTATTAATATAACAGGGTGAGAGGGATGAAATTTGTCGGTTCATTAAGCACACTGAGAGAAAAGGACAGGTGAGGAGAGGAAGAGAACCTGAGAGACTGGCAGATTCGTTTTGTCAGAAGTAATAAACATCCAGCTGAAAGGTTTTTAAACCTCTTTTAGCAGGTCATACACATTTGAATGTGAATTATTAATTAGTGGAATAAATGGTGGCTATTTTTAGTGCTGCTTTAATTAACTTATGACCCAGAGAGTAAATTTAGCCTAGCACTCTGGAAAATAATACAAAATTCAGATAAATTAATATTGATTCATCAATACTGTACATTGATAAATGGACAGACACACACACACACACACACACACACACACACACACACACACACACACACACACACACACACACACACACACACACACACACACACACACACACACACACACACACACACACACACACACACACACACACACACACACACACACACACACACACAGAGAGATACATAATATATACACACACACACACACAGTGTATATGACATTTCAGGGACTTTACTGTTAAAATTAATTTCAGTGCAGTGTGAATGTGGACAACAGAATATTTTATGCATTCATATTCATTAATCAAAGCTCATTCTGAAGGCTGTGTTTGGAACTTTTGGAACAGTGTATTTATTGCATTCCTAAAGAGTCAGAGCAGTGTGTGCTTGAAAATGTTTGCTTTTGCTGAAAAAGGTTGATTTTTTTGTTCATATTTTTGCAGTATGTGTGGAAGTCTGTATTTGTATTTGTATTCATATTCTTCATGGCTTTTTAAATAAGTGTTGCTTCGAGAGCAGTCTGAGAAAGACGCTGAGATGAGGGATATCTGCTCAAGTTATTCGAGCACTTTTCTGTAAAGATCAAGGACTGAAGAATAAGAATAAGAGACCCAAGGAGACCATAAAGTGCATTTACATAACAGAGATCAGACAGAATTAGGGAGAGGTGAAGGTTTTTTTTATGTGAGTTTGTCTTTATTTTGGGTAATGAAGATGATACATAATTTGTAAAAGTTGTAAAAGTATATTAATTATGTGGTTGTTTTATATGCTTAAGAAGATCATGAATGTGCATTCACACTTACCATATTTCAGGCACTATGGGTAACTTAGTTCTGCCCTAATAAAGCTCCTAATGAGACTTCTAATATTCATGGAAATAAAGTGTCCTGCCTATGATGATAAATTAGAGGCAAAACTTATGTGTAATTTATGTTGCTATTCAGCACTAATTGGCTTCTGATATTTGTGCACTTTGAAGATAGATGGCTCAATTAACAATGAGAGAAATAATAACAACCCTCTCTAGCAAAGAAGCAAACCAAAAACCAAACTTTGATTTGGCGCACAAAGAAATATATATAATTTTTATGGTTTTATTCTGCTTTGATGCCCAACCAAAAGCCCAAATTTTTACCCAGAGCTGAAAAACAGAACGTCACAAAATAACAAGGCAACTGAAAGTTGTATTCACCATATTGTATTGCGTTTAAATATAAAAAAAAATTATCTTAAATTGTAGGATGTTTACATGTAATCTGAGAATGTGCTACATTTTAAATAAAATGTGTTTTAATATTTTTATAAATATTTGTTGTATTTTAATATTGAATAATTTTTTTTGAAATTTTTTATTATTATTAATCTTAAAGGGTGCTTGTAGATTTTGGACACAACTGACACGGGTGATTTAATTAGTCAAGTGGGAACAGTTATTGGCTGTCTGATGCTGATAATCTCAAAACAGTCTGGCCAATATTATGTCCATCACTAGCCTTGAGTCAGACCATAGTTTCGATAAGTCTGCAGGTTTTTTCGCCTAGAGGCATGGAGAGTAGGATGAAAGGAATACAATATAGTGTGATGAACAGCAGTAGCTATAGTTGTTGTGGCACTACAGCCGTGTCGCTCTAGGAGAGCTGCCTGAACCCTTATTCTAAAGCATGTGAAAGATTTTTCTCATGCCATCGCTGCCACACACCCACTCTCCCCCTTGTGAACTAGAACACACTCACACACACACTCTCTCTCTCTCTCCCTCCCTCCCATCCAGCTTTTTCCATATCCTATAATCCATTAAGCAGCACTAGCACTCCTTCCTTTCACTCCCTATCTCTCTCTCTCCCTCTATTTCCTGGCAGACCGGCATGACCTTCTGTTTTTCTCAAGGTCTCTATCTCGACATTGAGCGCGTGAAGAGAGCATCTATTACATTTAAGCATGAAATCTCCCTCTAACCCAATCATTTTTAAGGGGTGGGGGAACACTTTTTTTTTTTTTAGCAATTTAAGATTATAAGAGCATTGTTTTGCAAATATGAGCTGGATTCTAAATATATTTACAAGGCACATTTGATTATTATAGAAATAGTTTTGATCCCCTAATAACACCTGTACCTCTAAACCTCTAACCATAAAATAAATGTAACGGATAAATGCACAGTGACAATTTTTTTATTCACAATTTAGTATACAGGGACTAAAATTTTTAAATATTGTCATGTATTTAAAAATCTCTCAAAGAACAAAGTGCAACTTATAATGTCACATTAGGAAAATTCATTGTCACTGAACATATTTTAAAAATGTAATTTATTAAATACAATAAATCAAGTTATTAGTTGCAGTCATTCAGTATTCTTTGAACCTAAAAGCATTCGTAAACATTTGTACATCTCTAAAGCTGTTCAGACGTTAAATATCAATACAATATCAAATATCAATGAAATAAGTGTTTCATTGACTATTCAAACATAAAATATGTGTTCTACAACAGCACTACACGTACAAATACTAATGTTTTTTTAAAAATATATTTGAAATGGTTACATTCAAAATGCATTTTGCTGAAGAGGAACATGCGTGTCGTTTTTGTCATATTTTGTCTGATCTGACTGCATCTTTTCTGCCAGAGTAGCATTAATTCTTCACAGGAGGAAGCCATCTTACAGAGGCTGTGTGTGTCACATGGCACAAGTTCTTATTTTTAGCTGGATTAGTGGAGTTTCAGGCAAGTGCTTTCACCCACACACACACACACACACACGTTAACTCTCTCGGAGACAGACACACACACGCCCATTAACTCTAATACTGAGCACGCTGCAGCTTTTTTCTGTCACACACACTGTCTCATACTTAGATACCTCTCAGCTCACACAGAAGCACCAAAAACCTTCTAAAGGCACTCTCTGTCTTTCCATCACATGAGACTTTTTACTTTTCCCATCATTTCCCCCACTTTACTCCCTTACTCACTCTGAACATGTCTTTTTCTTCTCTTGCGCACAAAGAAAAAATGCTGTGGGCTGGAATTGTGATTAAAATGCTACGGTTTCACAATCCATTGAAGCGCTATATTCTATTCTGCCGATAGATGCTTCACCAACACCCAAATCCTGCTGTCAATATGCTGATAGAATGTTAGTAAGACAAAGTGCACTCAAAGAGACACACACACACACTAGCAGAGGTGGAAAGAGTACAACAATTTTCTACTCAAGTAAAAGTACCATTACTTCAATAAAATTTGACTTAATTACAAGTAAAAGTACCGGTCTAAAAATCTACTCAAGTAAAAGTAAAAAGTAGCTCGTTTAAAATGTACTCAGAGTAAAAGTAGCTGAGTAACTTTAACACGGGGGTGTGGTGGGGGACTCTCTCGTGCAGGGCTGTAATGGTATGAGAGTTTCACAGTATAACCGTCTCAGAAAATATCACGGTTTATATAAACTATATTATTAAATTACGGTTATTATTATCATCAGTTAAAATGACAGTTAAATAAATGAAACATTTGTTCAATAAAACATCTAATCAACTAATTTCAATAATTTATTGAAATTAGTTGATTAGATATGTTTTATTGAACAATTGATTATGAATTAGATTTTATTAAACTTATTTTTATCATTAACTTATTAAAATGTTTAAAAATAGAGTTCTATGAAATGTTTCTTATTCAGATTTTTTTTTCTTTTTATGATTTAATACATATATTATCAAAAACGGTGGTAATCAAATAAAAGTTTAGCAAACGTTTTATCCTTTTAGTTTTTGGCAAAGTACAAAACAGATTTACTCAAACCATGGACAAATAATATATATTCCTTAATGTTTAAATTGTAGTATTATTATTGTTGTTGTTAATATTATTATATGAGAAGTAGGTAGCCTACATTCTATTGTAGGCCTAAAATAGTAAAATATAATTTCTTCTAGTAAAACCGAACTTTTATTTTGACAGGTTGTTAAGTCCTGTTTCAGAGTGTATTTGACAATGTTTTTTCTCAAATAAAATTATGAAAATGCTCATTAGGAGTTCTCTCAGAGCAGCTCTGGAAATGTTCATGTCCTCGTATTGTTTGTGAGATGCTGAAAACACCATGAGCGCGTCGCGTACTTGAGTATGTAGTAAGTAGACGAAACAGCACAGCTCATTCACACAGAGACACGCAGAACAAGCAGATTATATATTTACATAGCAGTCTTTTGTGCTTTAATATTCACAGATCATGTCGCGATTTGATTTATTGTACAGCTTTACTTTCGATTTATTCATCCATACATCTACCAGTTTGCTTGTTTTATGTGACATCCGCATTATACTTTAAACTCCATTTTTTTCTCTATCCAAAGTATTCCCTGACCAGGGCTTCACATACCGATATGTGTGCGAGTGAGATTTCGACAGCATTTCCAACGCTATCTCACGACCAATTCGTACGAATTTGTACGAATGATTAAAATGTGGCTAATTCGTACGAATTCATACGACCTCACTCGTACGGATTCGTACGATTTGTCTAAACCCACGTGATGGGTAGGTTTAGGGGCGGGGTCAGGGGTAGGTAATTCGTATGAATTCATACGAATTTGGAATTCGTATGAATATGTACGATTTACCAAAAATCCTACAAATTCGTACGAGTCAGGTCGTATGAATTGTTACGAATTAGCCACTCGTACAAATTCGTACGAATTGGTCGTGAGATCGGGTTGGCATTTCGCGTTCAGCTGGGTCTGCGTCTGTCTTGTCCGTCATCTTCTCCATATTGTGTTGTGATTTTAGCGCGTCTGTTCTCCCGCCCTTCAATCAATCAATGCTGTAGTTTCCGGAGCGCGATGTTTTCATCAAAAGCATATTTTTTTTTTTGTATTATTATTTTTTTACTCAGTAACGGATATGTTTTAAAATGTAGCGAATTACAATACTTCAAACAAAACATACTTAAGTAAAAGTAAAATTACAGATTTTAAAAACTACTTAAAAAAGTAGAAGTACACAAAAAAACTACTCATAACGCGAGTAAATGTAATTCGTTACTTTCCACCTCTGCACACTAGTCAAGGTCCGGGGATTGAATTTAACATATTTTAAGAAGGCATTTTGGTGTGTGGTAAAGTTTTGTGTAAGCAAATGCAAAGTATTCCGTTCACATTTCCTTTAACACTACTGCTCTGAGATGAGCTTCTCTTGCTTAAGGCTTTATGTTTATTCTAGAATTCTGTATAGGCTTGAGGTTGTTTCAAGTGTTTTCAAGGCAGCAAAAGAGCTGTTGAACTGAATGCCAGCACAGCTGTTACTGAAAGTAATTTTTGCTTTTGTACAACAGATTCTGCATTCATTTTTACTTTCTGACAGTAATGCAACATTATATATGCTGTTATTATATAAAGGTTATAATTAAAAACATTAAAATATTTACATTAACACATATTAGGCCTACAGCCTTTTTTTAAATTAGATATGATCCTTAGATATTGCTAAACATCTGTCTTCAAAATTTAAAAGTAATGGCTAATTTCTCCATATTTACATTTATGCATACTAAATTCAGATGATTGCAGTAGCAAATGATAACAGAAATATTCCTTATGTTAATGAACATTAGTGCATTAGTGGTGGGTATTTTTTCAGTGACGACTTGCACGTTACATGGATATGCAGGTAGTCGATAGGTTTCTGCCTTTGATTGAGTCATTCATTCATTTTACCGATTGGTTCAACACGCTATTTCATTCAAGAATGAAACATTCAATCATTTACTCAACCAGTTAATTCAAAGCGCTGTTGTCAGAATGAGTCATCATTCGTTGAGTCAATGAATCATTCGCTAAACTGATTCAAAACACTGATTCATTTAGGAACAAAACACACCGCTGTGATAACGCTGTGACTATGTTTGGAAATATGTTCATTGTCAGAGCAAAACCAGACCAATTAACTGTAAATATTGTGTCTAAAAATGTAAGTTCCTCAATGTTAAAGGGTTAGTTCACCCAGAAATGAAAATTCTGTCAGTAATTACTCACCCTCATTTCGTTCCAACCCCGTAAGACTTTCATTCATCTTTGGAACACAAATTAAGATATTTTTGATTAAATCTGAGAGCTGGATCACTCCTCCATAGGCTTCTAAGCGATTAAAACTTGACAGCCCCGAAAAGTTATTAAAGAAATCGTTAAAAGAGTCCAAGTGACTACAATGGCTAGATCTTAAGTTTATCGAGCTACGAGAATACTTTTTGAGCGCAAAAAACAAACAAAAATAGCGACCTTATTCAAGTATTCTCTTTGGGCCTGGAGATTTCACGTAGTGTTATTGCGCAACGCTTCTGGTTGAACGTCACACACATCACACACATGACCAGCGTCAGCCAAGAGTGAGCCTACGTGTGACGTATAACACAGAAGCACTGCGCTGTTACACTACGTCAACAGCTTAGGAGAATGACATGGAAGAGAAGAGACGGTTGAATGAAGTTGTTATTTTTGTTTTTTTTTTTGCGCGCAAAAAATATTCTCGTCGCTTGATAAACTTAAGATCTAGCCACTGTAGTCAGTTGGACTATTTTAACGATTTCTTTAATAACTTTTCGGGGCTGTCAAGTTTCAATCCCTTAGAAGCCCATGGAGGAGTTGATGAAAGCCTATGGAGTACAGATGAAAAATAGCCTTTGGCTAATTCTGGCTTTTTTTAACCATGCTTGTTCATGCGTTTTATGAATTGCACTGTCCCTTTTAAATAAACCAATAAATCAAATCAATAAAATCAAATCAGGAGTGATACAGCTCTCAGATTTAATCACAAATATCTTAATTTGTGTTCGAAGATGAACGAAAGTCTTAGGGGTTGGAACGACATGAGGGTGAGTAATTACTGACAGAATTTTCATTTTTGGGTGAACTATCCCTTTAACTTTCAACGTTTATTGAACTGGTATAAAAGCACTCACAAGCGTGCTATTTTTCTGAATACCTGCTGTTTGGATTTTTCTTCCTGGTCTTCATCATCCTCTTTTTTAATAATGATTGCTTGACTCAATCATTTTAAGCAGAGTTGATGTGAAGTTCAGTTATGCTGAAGGACACGCATTCAAATGGAATCCAAAACGGAGACATTAGCATGCCTTTCAAACAGCACTGATGAGGTGCGAAATGCTGGTTTGCACGGTTATTCATTCATTTTCGATGTAATGTGCTACTGGGGACTGCACAGTAGAGGGCCGGTCTCTGCCTTGTGGCTCAGAGACACCAAAACTAACCAGCTGCTATCTTCAGCACTGGCCTTGTGGCTCCATAGCACTTCTGCGCTCCGAGCATCATGCTAAACATAGAAAATGGCATGAAGGGACGCAGGGAGGGGAGTGGAGGAAAAGAGTTGCGGGCTCCAGGACAATGCAGAACATTCTGTTCCCCATTGGCAGATCAGTATCCCTGAGTTCCAGGGAGTCCGATGAAGCTGCTGGGTAATGATTCGTTAGGGCAGTTTTGCAATGCTGATGTTGCTTTAACGATTGAACCCTGTGTTCAGTGTGTTCATATTTGACGCTATATGTGTTTGTATTACTGCAGTGCTGCGTGCTTTGTTCTCTTTCATTTGTTCAAGGATATTGTTTTTGTAATGTGGTGTGGGTTTTGTGTGTAGATGGTGTTCTATGTGGTTGTTTGCTTATTATCCTGATTGTTAATTTCATCCACTGTACAGCAAGCATTATGAAAGTACATGACTCTTTGGTATTTGATGTCTGGATATTTTCAATGGCACACCATAGCATCATCAATACAACCAAATGAGTTGTATAAGTATGCATTATCTTAACCACACTATCTCATTCATTAAATATTTCATCTTATACATGTGTGATTGTATAATACGAAGTATGTCTTATGTCATTAAATTGAAATATTTGTATTTAATATTATATCAAAGTGATATTTCAAATATGTTTGCAGACTATGAAAGTGAAAATGACTGTTATTCATGTTACATAGTGTGTTTTTGCATTGTGATAACGCCTGCTTCCCAAAGCAGCACATAAATTACTCTTTATTAAGTAGGATTTATATAATATAATATAATTCATATAATATAATACTTTGTATCTACAACAGGACAGTGTAACCAAACATGGAACTAGCATGTTATCTTTCAAGATGTACTGTAGAATACTGTTCAAAAGTTTGAAGGTAAAGATAATTTTTTTTATTAATTATTTTATTCAGCAATGATGCATTAAATTGATCAGAAATTACAGACTTATACACCGTTAAATAAGTTTCTTTTAAACTATTCATTTATCAAAGAGTTCTGAAAAAAATGCATCATTGGTTTCTGCAAAAATGTTAAGCAGCACAACTGTTTTCAATCTAGATAATAATAAGAAATAATTCTTGAGTGCTGAATCAGCTTATTAGAATGATTTCTGAAGACTTGAGATATGGCTTTGTCATCGCACAAATAAATTACGGTTTAAAATATATTAAAATAGAAAACAGTTATTTGAAATTGTACCGGTAATAGATAATGTTTTATAATATTGATTTTACTGTATTTTTTAATCAAATAAATGCAGCCTTGGCGTGCATAAAATACTTCTTCCACAAACTTTTTTTTTAATTCTTGAATTTAGTGCAAAATAGCTCAGCAAAATCAAAATGCATTAATATTATTTATTTTGTGTCTTTTGCCGCATACAAACTTTGAAAGCAAGTGGGAAGTGTGTTCCATTTTTAAATGTAGCCTCTTGTTCCATTTCATGTAATTGTCTGGGTGTAAATTTGACAAACACCTTCATTTTCTCTCCCCTATTCCGTTAAGTAACACTTTATGTTTTCATCTACCACTTTTTTGGTGCCTTGAATTTAATGTAATAAATTGAAACCCCAAATCCAAAAACAAATTTACATTGAGATAGCTTAAAATTAAAATAGGTTTAATTGAACTTTATTTTCTTTTTTTTACAAAAATAATTAAGATGCAAAATTAAGATTGGATGCAAACGTGATACTTCCCCCTCTGTGGAGTAACATTGAAATCACTCGTCCACATTTCCTATCTTTTTCTCATGCATCATCTCTGGCCCACAGCTAAAGCTGCTGCACTCATGCAATTATCATAATTACTAATGACTCTCCAGTCTGCTGCTGAGTGTGCACACTCACACACTGAAAGCTGTTTCTTCATTCACACAAAAGAAAAGGAACACTTTTCACTGGTTTTTCACACGAATGAAATGTAAATGACTCTATAAATAAGATACGGCTGCTGAAATGATAACGTTATGGCAGGAGAATGGATTCATCAGGAGAGGTTGAAGTAAAAAGCACTGTTGATAGTATTTCCAAAGAAAGAGTGTCTCTAGTCTGATTAGGTGAAGCTGAAAAAGACAGTAAACAATGTTCAAGGCAGGTGAAACATTTTTTAAGTCTTGTTAAGTGATTCTGTCCAATTGCTCATTGGATCCTGTGTTGACATATTTCTTATTGAAGCAGGAAGTTAGGGATAGATATATTGGTTTTTGCCTGTAGGTTGCAGAGGAGGAACATTCTTATAATAATTGGACATGGCAACAATGTCCCACAATTTGGAAAAAAATTATTCTGATAAAAAATTGCGATTGTGATTTTAAAATCATTACTTTTTTTTTTTAAAGAGATCCAGGTTTGCTGTGCTTGTTTGTAGGGCAGCATTACTTAAAATGAACTTGCATTCTCCCCTGGTAGTGACATTTAGAGGTTGAAATATGTGTTTGACTGAGTGTGTACAAATGAATCATGCTGTTACAGGGTAATCATGATAAGAGGGATCCAGAGGGAATCAATGGGACTTCTACTTGGGAGGATGGGGGTGGATGTACCATTAAAGTACTGATGGATATTGGTCACTCTGTTATGAGAACTATAGGGATGCTTTGTACAGACTAATGTAATTATAAAAATAAAAAAGGTGATAATCTGTACTGTTACACCTTTAAACACAAAAACACAATTGCTATGTTATTATCAATTATACACTATTGTAGTATTTGTTAATATTTTGAATTAGATTTGTATGTTTTCAGTTTTCTTTTTAATTTTAGTTTAAAGGCACAGTATGTAAGTTTCTCTGCTAGAGTTTGCCTATTCAAAACAGTAACAAAGGCTTAGCTTGACGCTGTGAATGAGCTTGGAATCACATATTCACCTCCACAGCTGAAAACAATCCAATGGGACTCAGGCAGAAATCATGTTCATGTATGAGCTAATGTATTAAAGTTTTATTAATGTTAATAACTGTGTGGTATGAAGCAGGACACAGCCGAGAGACTGGGATGTTTTGCATTGCTGTATTTATTATGCTTGTAAGCTGCAGTCGGCCGCTGCCGCTCCTTTCATTTTATTGTGTTGTTTTATGAGTAAAGTTGTATTTAACATCTGCCACCTTCTTCCCTGAACTTGATCTTTGTTACGGTTACATCTGATCACATGCATTCACAGCGCTGTTTTATTTGGTAAAAAAAATCATACTAAAAATACATTTAAGTGTGTTGAACGTTATGTTAAAACATTTCTCTGTGCAGTGGCTTGTTGCATATTGGAGTAAGCTATATCGATACAGTTATATTTATTTATTTAATTTAATATTTCTGAATTTCAGATTTACATTTAGTAGTATGGAGGCACTGAAGTTACATGATGATGGAAAAAAAAATATGCGATGGGACGGGAGGGAAAAACAATTACATTTATAAGTTGTTTTCCTCATGGGGACCAAAAAATGTCCCCCTCAAGGACAAGGATTTTGGATATTGCCATCTTTGTGGGGCATTTTGTTGCCATAATGTTGGGTTTACCTGGACTAGAGCTGTCAAGAGTGTTAACATCACCTCCTGTATGCCTGTATCCGGCCTTCATCAAAACTATTCTGGAAATAAGAAAGAGAAAAGCACACTTCGAAATATTGAGGGCTACAAGCTGTTCTTCAGGGTTATAGTATTCTCTGTACAGTCAGTTCAGAAGGCAGATAAAGTCAAGTCGCACACAGTCGCTCTATGTGTATGTGAAGTAGAGAGGACAGTAGCAGAGAGATGAACACAGATGGTGCTGTGATGCCTCACAGGCACATGCTACTTTGTACTTTTCCACCTTCCTCCTACACACTTACTCACAGAAAACCCTGTTTCCTTTAGATTTTGTCACACTGGTGGTTTCAAGATGAACAGCAACATAACATCTTGCTAAACTTTTTTTGTTTGGTATGCTTAGCAGGCCACCATATGCATGACAGCGCAATAGAGCACAATTAGAGGTTTTGAATGTTTCAGTGATGTAATGAAAAAAGGAATACAATAATGCATATAATTTTCCCATTCATATATAATTGTTAACACTTTACACAATATTATTTAATAATGTAGTATATGTTAGGGATAATGTACAGCCAACCAGTAATTTTTTCAAATTATACTCTGACAAAGTCATTGGGAGGGGGAGGGGAGGAGGATTTGGTTACTGGCTCACTGAAAACTCTCCTGCTTATTACACTGGTACTTACCAAATGAATAAATAAAAAGTCATGAATATTGATTTGAGTTTAGTTTATTGTGTGAGAAGAAAGAGTGGAGGAATATGAGAGACATGCAACCAGCATAGCTGTGTAGAACAAAAGTTACTAGAATATGGTCCTTTGTAGACATTATATGAAAATGTTTGTCCACAGGATGATCGACCAATCAGAATCAAGTATTCCAGAGAGCCAGCTTTACAATAAAATAGTGGTTCCCCTTCAGTCGCTCACGTTCGACGTGACGTCGACGTGACGACGTTAGGGGATCACTTCAGGGAGCCCTATCAACTTCGAGTGTCTACAGAACAAGCCAATGAACGTTGGCGTGCGTGAAACGCGTCACGCGCCCCGCCCCCGCAGCGCGGGTATAAACAGGAAGCGGACGCACGCACTCATTGTCTTTCGCTTCGGAGCCGAGCTTTCGTTTTGACTCTGAGTTTCTGTCAGACTGCTGCATCGATCGTTGAAGACTTCAAAGAGAATACTCTGTTCCAGTGCTGGTGTGATGGCGCGATCAGCGGTGGCCGCGAGCATTACAGCTCACAACTGCTGTTTTCACAGCATTGCTTGTGTGTGTGTGTGTCTGTATGTGTCGGTCTCGGTGGGCGTTCCTCTCGTGTGTGTGTACCCCGATTACACCGCGGCTATCCCTGGGTGCTTCAGCACTGAGAGAGTTATTTTTTCTCTTTATATTTTTTGTTTTCAACTAAAAGAGCAACACAAGCGTGACGCTGCGTCCTTTTCAGGATGACATTCCGCTTGTGCGTTTCTGGGTGCGGTTGTTCCCTGGCGCCAGCAGACGGCCACAATTGTTGCCTCTCGTGTTTGGGCATTCAGCACGCTGAAGCAGCTTTTGTGAATAGTTCATGTTCTCATTGCGGGAATATGACTATGGCAGCGCTTAGATCAAGACTCGCTTACCTCAAGGGAGGTGCAGTCCCCTCGCCTATGCCCAGATCTAGTGTTTATTCTGGACCTCAGAATGGACCTACTTTTGCGCATGGTCAGGGTGATCTGAGGATTACCGTGAGGGCTTCCCCGCCGAGGCAATCTCCGTGGGCCCCTCACGCCTCTCAAGCGCTGCCGCCGTTGGAGCCCCCAAACGAACGCACTGGCCCCTCTCGTTGTCGGCCAGCCGTGTCCTTTGGGGCCCCACCTGACGATCAGATGTCGATCGCAGCATCGGAGGGGGAGCTCAGTCCTCTGGAGATGAGGATTCGGCTGCGTTACCCCTCTCTGGGAGTGTGGCGTTGCCCGAGTCAGATCCAGAATGGGCGGCTATGCTTTCCCGGGCCGCCGAGAGGGTCGGACTTGTGTGGAACCCTCCACCACGTCCCGAGCCTTCTCGGTTGGACGATTGGTATCTCGGGGCGGGCCGTGCTGGTTCTCAGCGCTCCGCCCCAGTGCCATTCTTTCCGGAAGTGCATTAGGAACTTACTAGGACGTGGAAGGCGCCGTATAGTGCCAGAAGCTGTCCTAGTGGCTCCTCCCTCCTCACCACCCTCGACGGCGGGGCGGCTAAGGGGTATGTGGATGTTCCCCCGGTGGAGCGTGCCGTTCTCGATGCAATTGTGTCCGGCGTCCGCTTCCTCCTGGCGGGGCAATCCACGCCTCCCGTCCAAGGCTGCAGAGCCTGTGGACAGGCTGCTTCTGCCCTCCATGCCATAGCGCTTCTACAGGTCCTTCAGGCCCAGGCGCTCATTGACATGAACGAGGGTGGTTCTGACCCAGAGCTCCTCCGGGAGCTCCGTGTGGCAACCGACCTCGCTCTCCGAGCGACGAAGGAAACTGCACGTTCAGTCGGTCAGGCGATGTCCACCTTGGTGGTCCAGGAGCACAACTTCTGGCTCAACCTCGCGGATATGAGGGACACCGATAAATGTCGGTTCCTGGATGCCCCTCTTCCCAGGTTGGGTTATTCGGCGACGCGGTCGAGAGCTTCGCCCAACAGTTCTCAGCCGCCCAGAAGCAGACGGAGGCCATCCGACACATCCTGCCCCTGCGGACCGCTGCTGCTCCCTCCGTCCGCCGGCCGCAGCTCCTCCGTCCGCTCGTCGCCGAGGTCGACCTCCTGCGGCGTCCTCTGCTCCCGCTAAGCCTTAGCAGCAGCAGCCACCATCCAGGCCTCGGCGTGGGGCAGGCCGCAGGAAGTTGACCATGCCCGTCCAGCCCGCTGCCAAACCAGGAGGCAAGCGCAGGTTCTAACGACCCTGAGACGGGCGACCCAGAGTGAATCAAGTTGCTCTTCAGGAGGTGGTGAAGGCACCGCTCCTTCCCCCGGTGGAGGGCCGGGTGGAGAATCTTTGTTTCCTTTTCTGTTCCGCCACGGGCCAGTGGTACCCTCATTTTCAACTAAGAGCAATTCTGAAACCTCTGGGTCCCAAGAGGGCGCGCTTGGCGGTCGACGACGCTATGCCTTGTCACCCTCGAGCCCCTCTTCTTCGCCAGCGAGCAGCAGTGGCTGTGTTCTGGACGCACTGACGCTTCCGCACACTCACTCTGCCATTCGACGGAAGCAGGTACGTGTTGCACCACACACTCAGACCCCACTCCGGGCCGCTATGCCGTCCGAGTCGGGTCCCTGCATTCCGCCGCGCTGCCCCACCCGGGTATGTCTGTGGTGCTGTTGATTCCGCTTGCGCGGTGTCTGGGAGCCTGGCTAGCGCTTCCCAGCCCGTCTCACTGGCTCATCCGTACTGTCAGACTCGGCTATGCGATTCAGTTCGCCCGGCGTCCCCCTGTATTCAGGGGCGTTCTGTTCACCCGTGTTCTGGCGGACAGTGCCCCTGTGCTCAGTGCAGAGATCGCAGTCCTACTGGCGAAGGACGCGATCGAGCCGGTCCCTCCAGCCGATATGAAGACCAGCCTCTACAGCCCGTACTTCATTGTACCCAAGAAGGGCGGTGGGTTACGGCCAATCTTGGACCTGCGTGTCTTGAACCGGTCCCTTCAACAGACTGCCCGTTCAAGATGCTTACGCAGAAACGCATTTACAAATGCATCCGTCCCCAAGATTGGTTTGCAGCGATCGACCTGAAGGACGCGTACTTTCATGTCTCGATTCTCCCTTGACACAGACCGTTTCTTCGCTTTGCGTTCGAGGGACGGGCATATCAGTACAAAGTCTTACCCTTCGGGCTGGCCCTGTCACAACTGGCTTATTCTCGCCCAGTCGAGAGAGCAGTTGTGCGAACACAGGGACATGGTGCTCAGTCACCTCAGCCATAGGGCTTCGGGTCAACTGGGAAAAGAGCAAACTCACCCCCGGGCAGAGGATCTCTTTTCCCAGTGTGGAGTTGGACTCGATCAACATGACAGCACGCCTCACCAAGGCCCGCGTCCAGTCAGTGTTGTACTGCGTGAGCACGCTCAGACGCAGAACAGCGGCTCCACTGAAACTGTTTCAGAGGCTCCTGGGGCATATGGCATCTGCAGCCGCGGTACGCCGCTCGGATTGCTTCATATGAGGCCGCTCCAACACTGGCTCCACGGTCGAGTCCCGAGATTGGCGTGGCAGAGCGGCTCGTGCCGGGTCCAAGTGACTCCGCACTGTCGCCAAACTCTCAGCTTGTGTCGGACCCTTTGTTCCTGCGGGCAGATGTTCCCCTAGAACAAGTGTCCAGGCATTCTGTGGTCTCCACGGATGCCTCTGCCACCGGCTCGGAGGCCACGTACAACGGGCATGCAGCTTCAGGTCTGTGGACGGGGCCTCAACTGCATTGGCACATCAACTGCCTCGAGTTGTTAGCAGTACATCTTGCATTGGGCCGCTTCGAAACGCCGCTTCGTGGCAAGCATGTACTGGTCCGTACGGACAGCACTGCGACCGTTGCGTACATCAACCGTCAGGGTGGTCTACGCTCCCGCCGCATGTCACAACTCGCCCGCCATCTCCTCCTTGGAGTCAGAAGCATCTGAGGTCGCTTCGTGCCATTATATTCCTGGCCTGCTCAACCGTGCAGCCGACGAGTTCTCACGGCAGCAGGTGCTACCGGGAGAGTGGCGACTCCATCCCCAGGTGGTCCAGCTGATTCAGGCGCTTCGGGACCGCACAGGTAGATCTGTTTGCCGCCCCGGACACGTCTCACTGTCAGTTGTTCTATTCCTGACCGAGGGGACCCTCGGCACGGATGCTCTGGCACACAGCTGGCCCCCGGGCCTACGCAAGTATGCGTTTCCCCCAGTGAGCCTTCTTGCACAGACCTTGTGCAAAGTCAGGGAGGACGAGGAGCAGGTCTTGTTAGTTGCACCGTATTGGCCCAACCGGACCTGGTTCCCCGAACTTGTGCTCCTCGCGACAGCCCCTCCCTGGCCCATTCCTCTGAGAGAGGACCTGCTCTCTCAGAGACAGGGCACCCTGTGGCACCCGCGTCCAGACCTCTGGAAACTCCATGTCTGGTCCCTGGACGGGACGCGGAGGTTCTAGGTGACCTACCCCCAGCGGTAGTTGACACCATCACTTCCGCTAGACCCCCCTCTACGAGGCGCCTCTATGCTCTGAAGTGGAACCTATTCGTTGACTGGTGTTCTTCTCACGAGGAGAACCCCCGAACTTGCTCGGTCCGAGCCGTGCTTTCCTTCCTGCAAGATGGGTTGGAGCGAAGGCTGTCTCCCTCCACCCTTAAAGTGTATGTTGCCGCCATTGCCGCACATCACCATGCAGTTGAAGGTAAGTCGTTGGGAAAGCACGACCTGATCGTCAGATTCCTGAGGGGAGCCAGGAGACTAAATCCTCCTCGCCCACTCTCTATACCCTCTTGGGGTTTGTCTCTGGTCCTTTCGGCACTTCAGAGACCACCTTTGAGCCTTGCAGTCAGCTGAGTTAAAAATTCTGTCCTGTAAAACAGTACTCCTGGTTGCATTGGCCTCCATCAAGAGGGTAGGGGACCTGCATGCATTTTCGGTCGACGAATCGTGCCTGGAATTCGGCCCGGCTAACTCTCACGTGATCCTGAGACCCCGGCCCGAATACGTGGCCAAGGTTCCTACCACTCCCTTCCGGGACCAGGTGGTGAACCTGCAAGCGCTGCCTTCGGAGGAGGCAGACCCAGCCCTAGCTTTTCTCTGTCCCGTCCGCGCTCTGCGTCTGTACGTGGACAGAACGCAAAGCCTCAGGACCTCAGATCAGCTCTTCTTCTGTTACGGAGGCCAGCAGAAGGGAAAGGCTGTCTCCAAGCAGAGGATGGCCCACTGGATAGTGGATGCCATCGCCTTGGCTTACGAAGCCCAAGGCGTGCCTTGCCCGCCCGGGTTGAGAGCCCACTCCACTAGGGGTGTCGCTTCTTCTTAGGCGCTGGCACACGGCGCCTCGCTGACAGATATCTGTAGAGCTGCGGGCTGGGCGACACCTAACACGTTCGCTAGGTTTTATAGCCTACGTGTTGAGCCGGTTTCTTCCTGTGTGCTCGCTTCAACCAGCCGGTAACACCGAAGTTTCCACTCTTGTGTCGGCTTGCTGCGCCACTCCCCTCCACATGGAGCAGATACGTGCGCTTTTTGCTCCAGTCGAGTTCCCCACTCAGGCGAACCCTGTGAGTCCTCCGCACCCCTTCGGCAGTCGGACGTTGCGGAGCGTCCGACGCCAGGCCTAGTGCTCGTATGCTTGTGTAACTTGTGCTAGGCTGGGTTCCATATGTGGTGATCCCTGCGGCGATCCCATATGAGTATTCTTCCACGACCAGCTCCCTGCGGTGAGCCCGTGTCTTTCCCTTGGCAGAGTCCGCTCTGCCGTCACTGTCTGGTGTAGCCTCCCCCTTCTCAGGCTGGAGCCACCCCAGTGACATTCCATATGTTGCACTGCCCTCTGGCCAGTCCATATGTGTATTCTCCACGTTACCTCCCTTCGGGCAGGATGTGGCTTCCGCAGCGTCCCTCTCCCCTGGGAAGGCACGCTTTCCCAGTGTTATCCAAGAGTTCACGGTGTGGGTATATGGAGCAGCAGTTGAACTCCCTCTACGCAGATCTTCCGCCCCAGCAGTTGGGGGTCTGAGAGTCTTGCGTAGGGCGCTGGATGTGGCAGCAACCGATGGCGTTTTCCATGGGATCCCTAACGTCATCACGTCGACGTCACGTCGAACGTGAGCGACTGAAGGGGAACGTCTCGGTTACTGATGTAACCTTCGTTCCCCGAAGGAGGGAATGGGAGACGTGACGTCCCGCCGCCACAGTTGCTGACCATCGCTGTACGGCCGTCTCTATCTCGGCTCCTCAGCGAAAAACAATGAGTGCGTGCGTCCGCTTCCTGTTTATACCCGCGCTGCGGGGCGGGGCGCGTGACGCGTTTCACGCACGCCAACGTTCATTGGCTTGTTCTGTAGACACTCGAAGTTGATAGGGCTCCCTGAAGTGATCCCCTAACGTCGTCACGTCGACGTCACGTCTCCCGTTCCCTCCTTCGGGGAACGAGGGTTACATCAGTAACCGAGACGTTTTCAGTAGTGAACCTACTCTGATGACATGGATAAGCAGTACTAAATGCAAATAATAAAATTCAACTAATTGTCTTTTAAAACTTTTTAAAAGATCAACCCTTACAAAACAAGGGACAAATATTTAAATGTTGATGTCAAATGTAGTGTGTCCAAATGAAAGGAAAACACGACCCAGGCTAGATTAAATACTAGTCTAGCAATGGTGCGACCACAATGCATTTGTGCTGTTAGTTATTGCCTCTGTTGTTAATTGCACTGACATTACATTACAACCATTAAGTGTTAATGCACTTAATGGCTGTTCCCTTCTCATATGCAGCAGCCTAATACAAAATTTGGTCCAATGTTTGCTCCATGTGATAAATCACACTTTGCTGTTTGTAAGTTTACCGTATTGACATTTTCCTATTTAACCTGTCATGTCATAATTTTGCATATCAATGGGCGATATTACTTCATGGTAATGTTAAAGGGATGGATAGAAAGTTCTGTCAATATTTACTCAACCTCATAAAGGTCATGCATGATTACAACTGATTTCACATTTTCTTTCATCTTTCTACTGTTTAGGCAGCCACGTTTTTTTTGAAAGCCTCTTTTAAAGAACCCTTTTAAGACAGCTATTTTAATGTAAGTAATAATATAATATAATGTATTTCCAAAATATATAAGTTTGTGGTGATTTCTCAAGCTCCCCCTAAAAATAAATAATATAATTCTAAAATGTATAAAATTATATGCTAAATAAAATATTATAGAATTTTCATTTTTGAGTGAGCTTTTTTTTTTTGGTTTGCTTTTAATAATAATAATAATAATAAATAATAATAAACAATTTCATTGTGTTGGGGTACCACACATTATATCTATTATAAAATCTGGGTCCTGAAGCAAAACCGGTTTATAACCACTGCCATAAAACACAGTGGCATTGTAACTGTCAGGGCTTTGCTCTTCTGCTTTATATGAGGAGGAGGAGGAGGGTATACTGTTTGGCCTGGTCTTTTTCTCCCTCACAACACTTCTCTCATTCTCTTGCTTACTCGTTCGTCACTCTGTCATCTTGTGCCCTGATGACATTCAGGGAGAGTGATGAATCACTTCGGGAGAGAGAGAGAGAGTGAGAGAGAGTGAGAGAGAGAGAGAGAGAGAGAGAGAGAGAGGGGAGAGAGAGAGAGAGAGAGATAGAGTAGAGAGAGAGAGTTGAAGTTGAAGAGGCGTTCAGTAAAATACAAGATGTATTATGCATGAAAAATCAACATATTTAAAAAATATGAAGGACTTAAGTACACAAATTCTGCGAGGGAAAGTTAAAATTAGAGCATGCAAGTGAGAGAACTAGTGTGAGAATGAAGTAGCTAGAGATATCTGGCTGTGAGAATAGAGAGAATGTGTGTTATTGAGTTTGAAGGTGGGTGTTTTTTTTTCTTAAAGCAGAAAGAGTATTTATAAGTGTAGACTTGCAGAAGAGACTACTTGTGGGAGTGTTTTGGTAAAAACAAGGATGTATTAAATGTCTCTTGCTAATAAAAAGAAACCCACTGTCCTTTGTCATTTGTTTCTGAAAAATCTCTAACCCTTTTGAACCGCTATATATCTGGATCCATATCTGCATGAATATGCAAAAATCTGATAACAGATTCAGCGGAAACCATTTAAGATTAAGTCACTGATTAAAAAGATCTAATTTATAATGTTGTATTATCTATAATAACAACTAATATATGCATTGGTCTTGTAAATATTTCTGCGTTTTCACAAATTATCTGAATTTTGATTGCTTTTTCTCCTTGTAGATCACCAAGCAGCAGCTGCAGACCACTAAGGACCGCTTTGAGTCTTTTCTCAAAGGAGACACACAGATTGTGGCGGATGAGGCCTTCATCAACGCTGTTCAGAGCTATTTTGAGGTGAATAATCATTACAACAGTAGAATGAAATTGACACTTGTCTTGCAAGTAATCACCCATGGCATTATTGGTTGCTCAACTAAAATTATTGGTTAAAATACTTTTTTTTAAACATCTACCCTTAAACATTTAAACCATTTTTTTTTAAATTAGACATGTTATGTTGCTGATATTCATCTTCTTCTATATTATATGATACTGTTCAAAGGTTTGAGGTCAGTAAGATTCAGTAAGTAAATAATGCTTATATTTGGCAAGGATGCATTACAGAGTTATTAAGTTACAGACATTTTTACTGTTGTAAGATTTCCATTGTAAAATAAATTCTGTTCTTTTGAACTTTATATTCATAAAAAAATGATCCGTTTCCACAAAAATATTGAGCTTATTGAGATATTTAAATGTTGAACTGTTTTCAACATTAATAATAAGAATTTGTTTGTGAGCACCAAATCACTGAAGACGGGAGTAATGATGCTGAAAATTCAGCTTTGCGATCACAGGAATAAATTACATTTTAAAACATTAAAATGAGGTGAAAAAATAGAAAACAGTTATTTTAAATTGTAATAGTATTTCATAATATTGCTGTTTTACTGTGTTTTTGATCTAAAAGACTTTTAAAAAACATAAAAAAATCTTACCAACCCCAAATATTTGAATGTTAGTGTTTTAATAATTTTTCTCTGATTAGCTTAAAATGGGGCAGGCCACAATCTTTTTGTGCCTACCAGAGCCTGCAATCACAAAGACAAGTGTGTATTCCCAACAACACATATTTCAGTGATATTTGACTGGTAATAGTGCTATTTTATGCTTGCTTCCCAAAAAAAATTACTTACAGTCATTAGGTAAAGTATTAAGACATTTAGGGCCAGATTTACTAAACAGGGCAAATGAGAGCGCTGTTCCAAAAAAGCCGATGGGAGTGGAAAGTTCTGCGCTTGATCTACTGATGACACAAATTAAAGAACACAGACACAGCCGAATCATTTCCATAATGACCAACGCAATCTGGTTAGAGTCTGGTTTTAGACGTGCATAAATAATAGTGCAAATAATAGCGCAAACATTGGTAAATTGACTAGCAAACCGTAGTAAATCACCTTGTATGATTTATTTAAATACTCTCCTCTCATAAATGTTGCTTCTGAAAGGGAAACTACTACAAATGCATATGCAATAAGGTAAGTCGCAAAACCCATGCCTTTTCAGCGCAATTTTTTCACTGTGTCTTTAGTAAATCCTTGCGGTAGTTTTTTAACGGCAAAAAAATGTTTGCGCTGACACAAGCTGTTAGTAAATCTGTTAGCAATAAGTGCTTTGCTATTAACATTTTTCCTGTGAATTTGCCAAATTGTCCTCTATAGAATAGTGCGCTGAATGAATGAAAATGAGTTTGGTGTCTCTGTCCGTGTGATGGCCTTCGTGCGATGTCGTGGCCTTCATGTGATGTCTAGGCCGTGTGATGTCGTGGCATGTTAACCTCTCCTTCAGGCGATTAGCTCGGGCTAATGATGGCAAACAACAATGATATCATGAACCTGCCCCTTTATTATTGAACTGTGTGCCTTGAAATGTTGCATAGCAAGTTGTAGTTACCCCATTACAGATTAGTCAAAACATTTAGATGATCACATGCCTTCGTAAGTGAATTATCATGGAGATGAGAGAGCGCCTAAATAGCCCTTCAGGGCTCTCCTTAGCTAAAACACATCTCAAATACAAGTGTTTACACGTGCTCTGTGAAGAGATTGCTATTCTAATGGATTCAAGTATTGTGGTAAGGTCACTACATTACTACATCCTGTTGCTGTGGTTTGGGCTTCTGTGCATGCTAATTACTTGTGCAATATGTCTGAAAGTGGCTATTAGAACACTTCTCACATGAAATCGTTAATACAAATGCTTTGTGTTTAATTGTCATAGTTGTAAATAATTATTTCATGTAGCCAGAATCAATTTTAAGATTTTTAAGAGTGTATATGAATGCTAACTAAGATATGTTTATACAGTACATGTATAGTAGGCCTACAATAAATAAATAAATACGTATGTTTTGAACAACTGAAATGTTTTCTATAGTGCTAACAAGTCCCAGCTTTAACAGGCAATTAGTTATGAAATGGGTCAATTGTGAACTGCTTGTAATATTCCTCTGAAATCAGACCTAGGTTTCTGCAATGTTTCAACTAGAAAAGTCATTGCAGCGCCTGTTTGTGGAGCTGTTCATTTCCAAATCAGTGTCATAGCAGGCCACAGAAAGAGAAGCTCACTGTAAACTGCAGTCTGGATTGGGACCAGACAGCAACTTAAATCTCTATTTGTCTTCTTGAATGGAGAACGATAGAAGGCTTTTAAATGGAACGAAGAAAAGCAGCTGCCAAGCACACCAATTGTTAAGAAAAACATAAATCAGTTTTACTCTCACCTCTATAAAACCGGATTTGAAACATTGCGAATAGGAAAAGAGGAGGCAGTTGGAACTCAATAGCCATTTCGTTTAGACTAAAGAATACAATCACAAATGTTCTCTCCTTTTACTCTGGTTTGAATTAGGAAATATCTTCTGAATAATTCAGAGAGAGAGAGAGAGAGAGAGAGCCCACTGCTACATTTTTGCCCACACTGATCTCATCATTTCAAAGCAGTGAAATTTTACAGTTACCATTGCTTTCCATGGCTTTAATGGCATTGGTTATATTACTGCAGTATATCATGGTAGATGATGTTGTATCTATCACAGCATAGAATATTAAAGCAAAGCACTGAGGATAATTTTCTCTAGCAGATTGGAGTGATTGAAACCACAGTGAATTTAAAGTCACTCAAGAGAAACTTTTTAAAGGGCAAATTGTTTTCCTGGCTTTATCACCACCTCACCTTTAAAGGTCCAATGAAATGATTTGGCGAGTGCAAATTTTTTTCATATGTTAAATATATTTCCTGTAGAAATTTTTGATTGTGAGATATCTATGGACCCCTCCATTTTTTTAATCGCCAGGAGTCTTTAGTCATTTAGCCTACTTGCATTAGAGCCATGAACCATACTTGGTTGGCAGAGTCGCCAATATTATTTTTTTTAAAAATATATATATTTATATATTTTTCAAAGCGAATAAACTTTAAATGTGCATATTTAATACACACACACACACACACACACACACACACACACACACACACACACACACACACACACACACACACACACACACACACACACACACACACACACACACACACACACACACACACACACACACACACACCACACACATATATGTATATATATGTACACTATATCAATATCTTAAAAACAATAATAATAAAATATATTTGTATATTTAAAAGTGAATTAAGTCAATGTTTAGGTAGAATATAGAGATTACTAGCACTCCAATTTTGAGTATGTCTTGAAATATTTGTTGCCTTCCCCTTGTCTTTATGATCTGCAGGTTTTTCTAAAGAGCGACCGTGTCGCTAAAATGGTCCAAACAGGAGGTTTATCCGCTCTAGACTGTCGTGAGGTGTTCAAGCGCCATATCGAGAAACGTGTGAGGAGCCTGCCAGAGATCGATGGTCTGAGCAAGGAGACTGTGCTGAGTTCCTGGATGGCTAAGTTTGACACCATCTACCGCGGAGACGAGGACCCACGAAAGGCGCAGCAGCGCATGACAGCCAGCGCCGCTTCCGAGCTCATCCTAAGCAAAGACCAGCTCTACGAGATGTTCCAGCAGATCCTGGGGATCAAGAAGTTTGAGCACCAGCTGTTGTACCAGGCTTGCCAGGTGAGTGGGAAACATAGGAGTGGGCAAAGGAGCTTTTTGAGCCAGTAGACACAATTTGACCATGAGATGCTAGGAAAATT
>CM070828.1:31835299-31922799 GCA_036326025.1 Chrosomus eos
AAAATTATTTCAGTATTTTGGTTATATATACACTAAGAGGTCTGACACTTATTTTTTCCTTTGTTTTGCCTTGAAAATGGAAGATCATACACACAGGTTGCCATATATCGTTTTACTTGTGATGTTTTTTAATTATTGGTTTATGAACATGTCAGAATGATGTTTTGGAAGTTGCGACGCTCCTCTTTGTTTTATTTAAGTGTTGTGCACATCAAGACTCCTACATTCTGTTCCAAGTTTTTGCACTTAATCTACTTTAAATGCAAATACACGTGTTGTGTCAACAGCCCCTTACTGTTCACGGTGTAATGTTATGGTAAGATCCCCACTGTACCGAGATCTAAGTAAGGCAAAGATCCCTCATGACTACTTCAATCAACATAATATTTTTCAGATTTAAAATAATATGTTCTTCTCAAGTGAAGGACGTGCTTGGTTTTATTGTCCTTGAATTCATAATAAATCAAATTTCCATGCCTTACAGTAACCTTAATACTGGCACAGTTATGATATTTGTCTAGAAGTACAGAAATGACTGTCTTTGGAGGATAAAACGAGTAATCAAGAGAAATTTATTCACACTGTATTCACACACATTGCTGGACTGCAGACATTAATACGGCTTCATCTCATTGGTCTGAAGTTTTTATTACGGAGGTAGAGTTTTCTCTGTTTTTTTAAAGTCGTGCTTGGAAGGGGTTATGTATTTGTGAAAGTTATAATCGTTTTCATACAGCTTTTCACGAACACTACCCCTGTCTTCCATTATTAGACCAAACAGGTAGTTCCGCCAAAAACTGTCACCATTGGCTGAGCCAGAAGTTGACATGTCGGCACAGCGTTTTCACTCTTTAACTGAAGTTGTCTCTTCACATTAAACTGGGTTATGAGAATGTATTTTACATAAAAACTGCACACTTCACCTTAAGATAGCATCGTTAAAAAGTGCAAAGCCAAAAGGTACGAAAACACTTATTAAGCACTAGGCTTAAAAAATTGCAGACTCTTATAGTCTTCTTCATATTTTAGCTTTTTCCTCAGCTGTTGAGAGAGATCTCATCTGTGCCTCTGCCATTAAATCTCTCTCTTTCAAATGTGCTTTGAAGATGGCTAACCCACTTTTCCTTGTCTACTTTTCCTGCTCGCTCAGACTTCAGGGTGGGGAATTAGCATACAGTCTCCCCATGTTCGTCACTCAGAAAGCCAAAAAAACTACACAGCTAAAGTGACAGAAAATCAGTGTTTGTCCATTCTGTTTTTAATGGCTTTTATATTGCTCGAATGGGCTGCTACAGAGCATTTACTTGGAGACTAAGTTTATTTCTTAATTAAACGTCCTCAATTTGTAAAAATCGGCAAATAGGCATTTGTTAAAAGCACTTAAGGGATCTATTACACGTTGAAAAATGCCTTTAGGGAAACGTGATGTAAGAAATCGTTAATATATCAACTGATCTTCTCAATAGATGGACAAATAGTCAGAGAGTGGAGGAGGGAAGTTCAGCATAAAATATCTTTAGTCCTGGCAGTGTTCCTGCCAGTGTAGTCAAAACATCACAGTGCTGTCAGGGGCAAAATTGCTGCATCTGCCAGCAAATAAGCCCACAACCAGCATTTTTCACCACTTCTGTGTGACAAGTATACCTGCAAGCACTGTTTCCGTGACAAACAAACAATGTTTTGCCTCTGATTTTCTGCTAGTTTCATGGGCACTTTTTATATTGTTGAATGCAGATGGTACATACACTTACAGGAATAGTTGAAAGTTCTGTCATCATTTAGTCTGACTCATGTGCTCATCACCTTGTTATCAGACTCACATGTGGTTTTTTTTCTTCTTCTTATGGGGAATGAAAAGCAGAAGTCTACCAGAATGTTCATGCCCGATTTTTTTTCTATACAATGTCGATGTCAAGTTACAAATGCGCCGTTAAGTTATGACTTGTATATGGCGAACAAATATTACTTAAGAGTTTGGCTTCAATAAGTTTTTTTTAAAAGAAATTAATATTTTTATTTAGCAATAATGCATTAAATTGATCAAAAGTGATGGTAAAGACTTTTTACATTGTTGCAAAAAAAAATTCTATTTCAAATAAATGCTGTACTTTTGAATTTTTAAGAATCTTTAAAAAAAAAAAGATTATTGTTTTCCACAAAGATATTAAAGGGGTCATATAATGCCATTTTTGTACAAGTTGATATGAATCTTTAGGGTCTAAATGAAAACTTTGTAATATACTTTTATTAAAAATTCTCATTAGTATTTTAAGAAAACACTCATTTTACCTGGTCAAAAACAGCTCTGTTTTCAGCAAGCCGTTTAAGTGCATATGCCTTTAAATGATAATGAGCTTCGCTGACTCCGCCCCTCTGTTCTCTGGGCGCTTTGACACATTGCACGTTGACTTGACAACAGTTGAGGGTTTATTATGGCAGCGGGATTCTCTCTGAGGACACATCTGTGCAACCGTATCAGTTTGAACCGGAGTCGGACCCGAAACAAGATGACGGCCCCGAGGAAGTTCGACAATAAGGCTCGAACAGGACGTTTCTGAATGGTTGGTTAACAATGTCACTTTGATCTATTTTTGTATGTACTGGCAGGGTAAGTTAACGTTAGAGTTGTGAGATACAAACGCTATGTGTTTAACGTTACTAATGTAAGTTATAGGTTAGTTCGTTGACAGATTTATGTTGAAAAATTATTATTATTTTTTTTGTAAATGTAGGCTTGATGCGTGACGTTATCTCAGTGTTAGATGCAACTATCGTGACTGAAACTGACGTGAGGTCATGTCATGCCAGTAACGTTAATGATTCTAGCAGTAGTTGAAGGATACCTAAGAATTTGTTGTGTTTATGTTTAGTGCAGTACGAAAATGTTTTATGTTTTAAGAAAACTTTTAAGTACATCTATAGTATTGTAACTGCATTGATATTCCTGTTAATATTCCCGTTACGTTAACTGTAACACCTGCGTACACAGTTTTTAATAACACAATAACTATAACGCGTTTTTCATTATAAACGTGGGATTATGAATTATATTCAGAACGTCGTAACGTTACATACAGTAGAACACATGCCTTAATGCACCCTGAGTGTAAACATTATAGCCACAATCATCGTGAAGCGTGCAAGGGATTTGCAAAGATTAATATAAAGGTTAATAAAACGTTTCACTCACTTCTTCTGGAGGTCCAGCAGGAACACGAATAGTTGGTACTGATTCCTTTTTCAGTAGCAGCTTCTTTCAAAACCTGATTTATATTGACCCTCGCCTCGTTTAAAAAGCAGTCTGGTGAGAAATGATTCGCGCAAACATGAACGCATTGACGTTGCTCGTCGAATATTCCCTTCATAAACAAAACTCAGCCACTGCGTCTTCAGCGGTTCAGATTTAGGAACATTAAAATGACTGCTGTGTTCCTTATTACACCCAAGAACAGAACCACAGTCGATTAGACAGCCGCCATTCTGCTCCAGTGTATCAACAATGACGAACTATGATTGACAGCTCGCTCACGAGAGAGGGCGGGTCTGTGTTGAAACGCTGCTGTCAATCATGTCAAGGGAGGGGCGTGCGAGCTTGTGACGTCACAGGCTCGAACGGCTTGATTTGAGGCAGGGGAAAACATATAAGGAGATTAAAACAAAACCACTAGATGGATTTTTATCATTATATGATGGCTGTGTACAGGCACTGCCAACACACATTTCAGTACAATCAACTTGTAAAAGTGCATGTACCATTATATGACCCCTTTAAAGTGTTTGGAACATTAATAATAAGAAATGTTCTTGAGTAGCAAATCAACATATTAGAATGATTTCTGAAGGATCATATTAAAATAAAAAACTGTTTTAAATTGTAATATTATTTCACAGTATCACAGTTTTTACTGTGTTTTTTCAAAAACATTTAATAAGGTCCCAGATAGTCTACAGTTCAAACGTTTTGTGCTTTTTTAATGATTGAAATTCATTAATAGGCTTAGTGGATACAAAAAGAAAGGGTCATCATAAATCTATAGCTTCAGGATTTTGCAGCATCCTCCAAGGCATATGCTTTCTGGTGTATGGAGAACTCAGTGACACTAGCTATTTCAAACCCACATTGAATACATCACAGGCATACATTTGGGATGACTCAGAAGCTTGGGTATCATATCATCCTGTTGGCTATAGTTATTTTATAATCAAAAAGACCTTGTAATTGCTTTGGGAGATCATCAATTAGCTGGCCAATCACTGCTTTATACTAGCTTTGAAAAACTAATTTGATGAAAGGTTATTTAAATTGTTTTGATGATTTCAGAAATGTTACAACTTGAACTATCAGCTGATCTCAAAGCAGGCAATAGGTTGGATTTCCGAGACAAAAACCGTGTCTACCGTGAGTTTGTTTACACATTAAACAAGAATCGATTGGTCCACTCCACATAAAACCAAGCATATTTTGCTTTTGTAGAGTTACAAAAAGCCTCTCTCTTGCTCTTTTCCTTTATCCTCAGGAAGGACTCTGTTGTGTGGGTCGCAAGGCCATGTGTGGGAGGCGTTTTCTCTTGCCTGCCAAAAGATGCTTCATACACCACCTGCAGTGTATTTAATGAAAGCACAATCACACATAATTGGCAAAAATTGTCTGGCGCTCTGTGCATTCAGCTGGAGCAACTGCGCTGTTGACTGCCCCGAACATACACACCCATCATCGCAAACAAAAACAAGCGATCCATTGCATTAACTTCACAACCAGCCTTTCCTCTGGCTCTGTTTTTCATTTTTCAGAGCTGAAATCATATGTATTTGGACACTTAAAATGTTTAATTACATTAAACAACAGAATATCAAACTAAGTTAGAGTAAATCTAAACAAATGATGCTTGGTTTGTACTTTTATCATTTAAAACCGTTAAACAATTTTTGGTAACACTTTATTTTAGTGTACTTGTTACACGTGTAGTTACTATAGTAATATAACTATAAATGATGCATAATTACATGCAACTAACCCTAAATCAAACCGTAATCCTAAGCCTAATTAATTAATATTACTCAGTATAGCCTATTTAGACCTTGAAATAAAGTGTAACCCAATTTCTTCATTTTGTCTTTGAATTGTGACTGGGTTTGATATTGTCTTATCTATTAGTGGCAGACACACAAGTATGGCTTAAATATTCAAACATTTTGGGGTTACTGTCTGTTCAGATTTACTGCATACTGCAGCAGCAAACATTGCTGGTCATTTGAATGCAGAGGTACTGAACCATCTCAAAAAGAGTGTTATTATCAGCCATTTGTGCATTAATAAACAGAAACCTTTTACAGGAGACCTGTCAAATCAGGATGGATGAGTTTGAGTTTAGGATTGCTTTCTGATTATTTCGCCACACAATGGTTAATGAACCGTTGCGGGCAGTTGTGGCGGCAGTGTTTTGTCAAGTAATATTTGCAAACAAAGCAGAGGAGATGGCGTATTTAATGTTTGCCGGTGCCATAGCGACTAAAAGCAAAGTCAACATGTCTTACCTTCTATTAGTTATACTGATAACATGAATTATCAGTATTTTATGGGTAACAGGTTAGGATTCAGTTATCATAGACTATTTGTTTGAGTACTTTTAAAAATCACTGCTCGAATCACTTCTAAGTGAAGTTAAATCTCTTCGAGATTACTCTTAGAAAATAGTGAATGTCTTCTGCTCTGTTGTGCTAGCTCATAAACTGGTCCATTCACGCTCATCTCCCTGCAGTCACAAATAGATTTTCTCTGTGATGCACACCTCTGGTGCCCTCAGAGCCTCCTCATTGAATTACTGAATAGATTCATTCAGCCTTTCCTGTTTCTTCTCTCTCCTTGTTGTCTGTTCTTTGTTGTTTAGGGGACATGTTTAACTTTGAATGTTGGCGTCTCTGACAGCTTAGAAAATGCACGTAAAGAACTGTCTGATGGTATTTACAATCTAGATAGATGGATAGGGCTGCCGATATTGGAAAAAAAACTCATTGCATTGTGATATTTAGCTTTTCTGCGATACACTGTGTCTTGAATAGCTGTATTTGGAAAGAATTAGTCTTTCTAGATTTATTGGGGTGAAAAAAATTGGGTGTTGTTTACACTTGAGGATTCTCTTTATAAGAATCAACTCGTTTCAGTAACCATAATGTGAAAAGAGTTTTTAAAAAAGAAAGTTATTTCCGTTTGAGTTATTTTTACCGTTTTTGACCCACCCTTTCATTATGACTAAAATAATAATTTTATTGTGATTATTAATTATGATTATGTGATATACTGTCAAATATATATAAAACTGTTAAATTCCACTAATGTTTACATCTTCATTTTTTTAAAAGTTAAACCATTGCGCTTTTATTTTGGTGGTTCACCGGCAAATAAGTATTTTTACAGGGTTTTTTTATGTGCTTCTGTTTCATCATTTACATACAGTATGCAACTCATGAGGCAGTGTTTCAGTAAATGAACAAAGCTGATCTGTGATGATGAAACACTTTAAGTGCATATAAAAAAGCCCTAACATAAGTTTATACAATAACAGTATGCTGTCTTTGCCAAGCCTATATACAGTAATTAATGTGTGCATATGTAAACTGGCAGTGCTATTGTGCTGTCAGACTTCTTCTCTCTGTTCTTTCTCTCTCTCAAAGCTCCTTTAATTTGTCAGGCCCACTGTTTTGCATTTAAAGCTCCTGTTCATTTCCTCAAAAGCAATTGGAAAAAGTTGATATACAACTCATAGCAGTCCAGCTGACCCAACAACAAATGCAGTTTCTCAGTGTGTGTTGAAAACAGTGCAGAAAAGAGAGGTTGGTTCATTGCAGCCGGTGACAGGAGCTGATTATGTGCTCCACTAATCAACAGCTCAGAATGAACCAGCAGGGTTACAGCATACGCACACTCACGGCAAATTATCATTCATATTTCTATGCTATCATCCACCGGAATGATGCATTTTGTTCTATATAATAATGTGCATAATTGGTTGTCTTTTTTTTTCTCATTGTCCCTCAAAAGAATGTGTCTGCCTCTGCCCTTTTTAAAAGAACAGTTCTGATGTTCTGTCCTTTCATTATTTTACAGTACATGACGAACTGCGGCATATTTGACTCTTGACTATTAAAATGAAAACCATCAGTCAGCGTATCTGTCTACACGTCCCTTTTTTTTCTCTCACTTACTTTTCTTTCTGTCTTAAGGGCATTTTACACAGTGCATGCTAGGCAGTATAGTACACTTTTCTATTTTTTTGCATTTTCTATAGACAGGAAACATGCCAATGCAATGCACATTGCTTTAGCTCAACACTAGCACACAAAAACATTGTGCATTTATGAATGAGGCAAATACTCTAAACATTATATTCCAGGTTGCATGTAAGTGATAGCTGATTAAAAAAAACACTTTGCAACTAAATCACTCCCATTATAATCAGTGCAGTGGTTTACACTGGAAGCATTCATTGCGTTGTGTCTACTCCAGACTTTTTCCCCCCCATCCGACTAAAATAAAATTATTTTAGTAATGTGATGTTTCTGGTCTCTGGTATACTAATTAAACTAATGTTTTTATGTAGATGCAGTTGTAGCAGTACATCATTTATTTATTCGTATTAAATATGCTTTATGAGTCTTGGAAAAAATTTAAGTACTTGGAGTTACTACAGCTAGTTGACAAGCGGTGTTCCGTATAAACGAATTATGAATGAACATGTTGTTTGTCGTGCCGTTGTCATCGTTTTCAGTAAAGTGAGTACATATCAATCTATCTGTAACAGAAAAAGCAATAGTGACACATGGTAAAAACATTGTTACTCACATTACTGTCGGATCCAATATAGTCAGCTGTCAGCACTCATCATCTTTTAATGAACAGTGTCTTACTTATAGGATCTGAACCTTTGTTAAAAATAAAGTTCATCCAAGCTTTCTTAATGTTAGGATCACAAGAAAGGAATGTAATGGAAAGACTGTTTTTTTTCCCCATAACTTGGCGAAACATCAAAATGTCTTGCAATCCAGCGCAGTCTCATTAAACGTCGGTTAGATGACGTTATCGGATCCTAACTCTACCCCAGACCTAAACCTACCCCTAAACCTACCCCGTCACCTAACTGACGTTAAAGGTAAAGCGTCAGTTGTATGACGTCCCAGGATCGTCATATAACCGACGTTTAAGGGTACCCTAAAAGGGCGGGTATTGACGTATGGTCAAAAGACGTCAATATATGACTTCTTGGGATGAGACTGTGTTATGTAATCCTCTGAGGCATCTCTATCGATTTGTTTCTTGAGTAATCCTGTGTTTGCGTCTCTCTCATATTCACTCACCTTCTACTACTTGCGTGAATCGGTGGGCGGGGCTAAAATGTAATGATATGGCCGTTGATCCTCTGCAGAGGCGGTCTTTCGTCACACTATGATGTCATACTGAGACAAAATCCGAAACGAGTCGTTTTTAGCAGCTTGATTTCTATAAAAGCTGTTTTTGGTCTAACAAGGAAGTTTATTTTTATAGTACAATGACGTCTTACATGTCAAAAGATGAAGAAAAATGTGATTTCTCAATTATTGACTCCTTTAAATGTTTTATTTATTTTTCCACACTGTCAGAAGCAGAAGCACTGTCGCTTTCAGTGCCGCCTCCGTTCTGCTGCCTCTGTCTCATTGAAAATGAAATGTAAACCCTTTGTAATTGTGTACTGTGTAAAATGGCCTTTTTACATGGTACACCAACTCCTTCCTTTTCTTCCTTTTTTGGTGTGTTATTTTGCCTTTCTTAATACCCTGCATTTGCTGACCACTGCAACATATTTTCTAATCTAACCACCCCCCCCCCCCCCCCCACACACACACCACTCACACAAAACCTCTGTCACTTCCAATCTGCCAGACTGACCAGTAGATCAATAATATAGTAGCCAAGATGTTCAGTCTCTCGAATATATCAGTGGACAGCCGAAGGTGATGCTGTAGGGTTTAGTCACATGACTCGATCTTGTGCTGTCTGCCCTATTACTTCACACAATGTCACAGATGTCACACACAGCAGAGGAACCTTGAAGGGAAGAGAGAGAATCAAGGCAGGTGGAGAGGTGGTTGAGAGAGATGCCATGAAGGAATGTGGTGACAGCAGAAAACGGTGAGAAAGAGAGAGAGGAGGAAGAAACGAGCGAGGCTGAGAACACATTCTGCCATCAGCAAATCTAAATGTGTGAATGCATTATTGATGCAGCGAGTCTCTGAGTTGCGCTTGCCTTTCAATGTGGACCAAGGAATCGGGGTAACAGCTGTTGGGAGCTCCCTCTGCTGAGATGCCGTCTAACTCCATCAGATCACAGCACTGAAGCGAACATTGCCGTTCGAACCTTGTGCTTGTTGTGTTGGATGGGTGGGTGCTGTACGTAAACCCAACAGGGATTCAGTGTCTTTTGAATTTAAGGGTGCAAACTAACCCAATAACAATGCATTTTATGCTGCTTTATAAGAGTAATAATCCACTTACGGCTGTGCATTACAGTGATTTTAGCAAGGTTAAGGTTGACTGCTTTAACATTACCCCTTTATTGGTGTAAAATCAATATAACACATGACTTCCCATGGTGTGTTGCTTTAATATGCTTTGATGTGAAATGTCTAATGTTAAACGTAGACTACAACACCAGAGCTACAGCTGTTAAATGAAGAAATGAGGTAAATGGACTAATGCTGACCTCTATACAGACACCCAACCTACATGTTTTGTTTGCCATCTATTATTAAGGCCAAGCTTTTTGATGAAAGAGGCATTTACCTCCAAACAGAACAAGAGCATGCAGAATAAATGAGGAAATTGAGCTGGTTTGTACTTGGATCTACCAGGTGATTCCTGACCAGCATTTCAGCTGTGTTTGCAGATGTCTCCTGTAAATTATTTATAACGGCTTATTTGTTAGCTACGTGCATAAAATGCTCAAGAACTATAGAGAGATAGTCATTTAGCATAAACTGAGAGCAGAGGTTGCCTGTTTCCATTAATTATGGCACACCCTTCCACAGCTACTCTGACCCGAGCAGCCCGGGAACAATGCGGTCATGAAACTGGTCATTAGGTCATTGTAGTGCTCTCAGTGTGCCATTAAAGTTCATTCTGGTATTTTTAGCTTAAAAAAAAAAAACATGTGAGAAAGACTTTTGAAAACCAAAGGGCTTATGATCAATCATTTAAACAAAAGCTTTTAGTCGAACACAATGCAGCTGAGAATTCTGCTCTTTAAACTGGAAATACATTTCCCTTCATTGGCATCGCAATGCCATCTTTCATGCTGTTCTGGGGGCTGCGCTAACACAAATGCGCAAACAAGAGGGTTCCCGTATTTGCTGAGCCATGCTTAATTAGAACATAGCCCCTGGAGAGCAGGGCAGAAGATAGACAGGGCTCTGGGGACGAGACTCAACTCTGCCCCATGTGACAAGGTTTCCCACTCCAGACTAACTGTCGCCATGGCAAGGGTTGCCGAGGTGCTGTCGCCCCTGGATTCTGTGTGGACAGGAGCAGGAGAGTGACAAAGACAGGATGTGATGGCTTTGGATGGGGAGGCTTCAGATGTCATAACACACAAACAGACAGTGACACGCTCGCACACCCACACACATGCAACAGAGTTATCAGGGGTGAAGAGATTATTTCCTATTCCATCACATCAGATTTTCCTCCATAGGGGTTCTCCATCTTTCCCGGGGTCCTTGTGGATGTGATATAGTTTATGCTTTACAACAAGATTTATGGCTATGTATTTATGTATGAGAGGCTGTATATACGAGCAGTGCAAAAATTGGTTACAGATGGAATATATTAGATGTTTTATTGATGCTATATGGGTTGCAGAATTCTGTGGAAATTCGGGCACAAAAAAATAAAAAAGATGGACATTTTGACATGTCAGTTGGTAAAAATGAAAAATTTGACTTCAAATTATTTTAATTCATTTTGTTATTCATCTCTTATTTTAATAAAATGAACAGATCTTAAAGTAACATACTGTAACAACCTAAATTAACTTTCATTTAAATTAAATTAACTCAAATTTTATTTCTTGCAATTTTTCCTTTTAATCACTGAAAGTCACCATGAAATCAAAATTGACAATTCTTATTATTTTATGGAACATATTATAAATGACATTTCTGTGCACATTGATGCTTATAATCTTTTATCAAAATGACTTCCTCTACCTATTGCAGTGACATCTCTTCTCTTCTCTGACGATGTGTTTACCGGCGTGGGATTGGGACAACTTTTCACTCAGGCCCTGTTTATACCTGTTATTAAAACGCGTTTTCGTCAATTTGATCGCAAGTGGACATTACAGGTGTAGATGGGGTCTAAAACATTTTGAGCTAATCCACTTTCACACATCCTGGTTTTGCAGAGTTAGGTCAACATATTTTGTTGATCCTAGGTGAATACCACAGATGTAGAAGTACCTAACCCTAGTTATAAGCCTAAACTTGACATAAACCCTCAAATCTTGCATTTTTGTTTTCAGAATATGTGTGACCATTTATCTTTTAAAAGTGTGACCCCTGGTGACCCCAGTTATGTCACATGGGGTGTAGGGAAGCTTTTACATGGATCAGAACTAATTAGCTGCCTCCTGGAGATGTATTAGTGTGTTGAGTAGTTGTAAGGGCTGATGGTAACCAATGTAACTTTGTGTGTATATGTGGTTGCAGTTGGATAATCTGGACGAGCAAGCAGCTCAGATCAGAAGAGAGCTGGATGGACGTCTACAGATGGCTGATCAGATTGCCGGGTAAGTCTCATCATTTAATCACTTACATGTGGACAGAGATGCTCCAGAGCTGCTGTAAACAGAACTGCCATCCATTCCACTGCAACTCAGTCAATTCAGTTTATGTACCCACCTTCAATTCATAATTTAAACCGGGATTTACCTTCGACTAGATCTGTTTGCATAATACATAGTTCAGTGGTGGTAGCGTTTTCCATAGGGACCCCATTTGTCAGTCGACATAACATTGTAGTGACTGACAGATAAGGGAACGTCTAGGTTACTGATATAACCCTCGTACCCTGATGGAGAGTCGCTACGTCCCCCCTGCCACCGCCCTGAATTTCCAGCTGAATGGCCGGGACACCGTCTCGGCTCTTCGGCATAAGCCTGAATGAGTGCATGCGTGCCGCCATCTTATATGCCCGTATGTATGGGGGAGGGGCTCAGCATGCAAATTCCACTTGCCAATTCCATTGGCCGTTTTTCTAAAACTCAAGAGGTGATTGGGACTCCCAAGTGAGACCCCATTTGGCAGTCGACACAACATCTCCGTTCCCTCTATCAGGGAACGAGGGTTACATCCGTAACCAAGATATTTTCAATCTAAAGGTTTAGTCATTTAGTCATTATATTTTTATTTGAGTTTTAGTAATTTTAGTACTTATTTCAGCTAGTTGCCAATGCAATATTACTTTTTCCATCTTTCATTTATATTTTATGTCTATTTTATTATAACCCCAGTAACAATTTCTCATAAAATAAAGTCATAAATAATAACACACACACACACACACACACACACACACACACACACACACACACACACACACACACACACACACACACACACACACACGTTTGTTTTTGTGATTTATGAGGACATTCCATAGGCGTAATGGTTTTTATACTGGACAAACTATATATTCTATCCCCCTACACTGCCCCTGTCCCTAAACCTACCCCTTACAGGAGACATGCTGGATTTTAACATTTTAAAAAAAACATTGTTTTTTATGTTTTTTAAGCTGTTTGAAATATGAGGACTCATGCAATGTCCTCATATTTCACGTGTAAGTTGTAATAACAGTGTAATACCCATGTCATTATACACATTTGTGTCCTCATATATCACAAAAACAAGCACACACACACACACACACACACACACACACACACACACACACACACACACACACACACACACACACACACACACACACACACACACACACACACACCACACACACACGCGCTATCTTTATGAGGACTCTCCATAGACATAATGGTTTTTATACTGTACAAACTGTATATTCGGTCCCCTTACACTAACCCTACCCCTAAACCTACCCATCACAGAAACCTTTCTGCATTTTTACATTTTTTAAAAAACTCATTCTGTATGATTTATAAGCTTTTGTGCCCATGGGGACCTCAATTTAGGTCCCCACAGTGACTCGAGTCCCCATGAGTCTGTGTGCATTCAGGTTTAAGTCCCCACCAGGATAGAAAAACATGTCCACACACACACACACACACACACACACACACACACACACACACACACACACACACACACACACACACACACACACACACACACACACACACACACACACACACACACACACACACACACACACACACACACACACACACACATTTTTCCCCCATACAACAATTAAATAAAAAATTACTTTAAATACTTTGTCAATATGATTCCCATGTAAACTATTTGAATAACCTCTTCCTCTAAGCTTTGCGCTTAAAAGTACTTTTCTATATCTTTTTTTATACATTTATAGAATGTATAAAATATATATTTTTAAGTTTTTAATCGTGTTAAATGTTATGCTTTATTTTTTGGTATTCAAAACTTCAGGCTGGCAAATTCCCCAAGTTTGTGTCGAAGGAAATGGAGGCTATGTATATAGAGGAGCTGAAAAGCTCAGTCAACCAGCTGATGGCTAACCTGGAGAGTATGCCGGTTTCAAAGGGAGGAGAGTTCAAACTGCAGAAGCTAAAGAGGGGACACAACACCTCCATCATTGATATGGGGCAGGAAGATGAAAACCAGCTGTCCAAGTCTGATGTTGTCCTGTCTTTCTCACTTGAGGTAAGAACTGTTCTAGCCTACAGGCAGTGGATTAGTTTTGTGCTCAAGGCCAGGGTTCAGTGTAGAGTGCCTTTTCATCGGGCCCAGGGGATAAAGTGTGAATTTTAGTGGTGGCCCTGCTCAAGGCTTCCAAACTTTTGACTTTCTTTGGTGAAGGTTTGTGGCATTTCGCCTTACTTAGCCATTCTTGATGTTTCGCACACAATTAACCATTAAGTGTAAAACATATAACCAAATTTGTGAGACAATGGCAGATGCAAAAAGGGGTGCAAGAAGTGTTTGAGAAGCCTTTTAGGTGCTAGTGGAATAGAAATGACAAGTATTTTTTTAAGGGTTTAGCTGTTGTTTTATCATTTGAACCATTGAAATGTGCTTATTTAAACATTCATTTAAGTAGTCAGTAGCCTGATTTTTTTTTCGCATTAAATATCATGTAGCGCTTACTACCACTGATCGTAAATATCTTTTTGGAGTGTAAGGTTTTGCCTTTCATCATTTCGAATTAATGAACACCCCTTAGTTTTAGATTTAAATTTAAATGAGAAGCAATGATAAATTTAGCAACATTAGCAGCTGCAGCGTTAGTTTAAGACATGCGTTTGTGAGATTTTAAGTTTTACTGAATTTCCAGACTTTTATATTGCATAAATTATAGGCAGAATGGGCTGCAGCATATTAGAAAAAGGTTATACACCATTTTTGATAAATGATTCCCGAGGATATTGAATGCCTCTGAGAAATCTCCCCTCTCAAGTCTGAGCTTTTGCTATAATTATACTACCTTGAGCTAGCTCATTTTCAGGGCAGTTGATTATAACTGGGCATGGCTTTAGTAGTCACAGAGGCTGACAGAGGAGTGTTTTATGTATTGATAGCCTGGCTTGTGTCTTTGGAGTCTATTTTGTTTTGAGGAGCTACGAGCTGGCAAATTTTATAGGTGCTCTGGGTGTGTGTGGATTGATTTTCGGTCCAGACGTAAACAATGCTTATTCAATGAGTGTCAAGAGCAAGAAAGTTGATTGATAATAAAAGTTTATAATGTGGTCAAAAGGTTGAGCTGGATCCTGATTGGCTAACATCATGGTAAATGACAGCATCCAAGGGAACTGCTTATGTGAGTATTACAACACATACCTGCATATAAAATAAAACCAAATGTTCCTTCTGTGTAGGTGGTGATTATGGAAGTTCAGGGGTTGAAGTCGCTGGCTCCCAACCGCATCGTGTACTGCACGATGGAAGTGGAGGGTGGAGAGAAGCTACAAACTGACCAGGCTGAAGCATCCAAACCAACGTAGGCCATTAACGTCACGATTCAAACAATTTTGATGATCATAATTAACATCTACACTGCTTTTTTCAAAAGATTGGGGCTGGCAAGATTTTTTTAATGTTTTGAGAGAAGTCTCTTATGCTCACCAAGGCTGCATTTATTTGACCAAAAATACAGTAAAAACAGTAATATTGTGAATTTTTTGAAATTATAGCGAAATTAATACGTTTTAAAATGTAACTTATTCCTGTGATGGCAAAGTGGAATTTTCAGTTGCCATTACTCCAATCTTTAGTGTCACATGAATCTCCAGAATCATTCTAATATGCTGAATTTGATGCTCAATAAATATTTATTACTATTATCAATGTTTAAAAAACTACTATTAAAAATATTTTTGTGGACACCATGATTATTTTTCAAGATTTTTAATGAACTTTTTTGACATAAATATCTTTACTGTCACGTTTGATCAATTTAATGCACCCTTACTACCTTTAAAATATGTGTAAATGAATGCAGATATGGGTCTTTCAGTGACTAGGGCCGATATCTGGGGAGCAAGTTGGACGGCGTTAGCTTATTACTTAGTAATTAGCTACATTATAGTTATATGCTCTACAGATTTCATTAAATCCATAATATGGGACAGTTTTCTAATGGTAGTGCAGTTTCAGGTGTTGTGTCCTCCAACTTGAAGTCTCTTATATGGCCAGAGGCAGTTACTCAAGGGATGAGCACATGATGTGGTGCTATTTTTGGGCCCTACGTTCCATCATTGGATCAGATGCCAATTTATAACGAGCTAAAGAGCAAGAGGGAGCCTGGTAGAGCGAGAGAGAGAGAGAGAGTGAGAAAGAATCAGGAATACAAGACACAGCCTCCATGTCCCCTCAGAAAAGTAATCAGCTGTGGAGAAACTGATTAGGAGTGCGCATCCCAGCGGAGGGGGGAGAAGGAAAGAAGAGAGAGAGAGAGAGAGCGAGCCTCCGGCACTGCTGAAGAATACTGACGTCATGTGAGAATTAGCATTTAAATTCTGTCATCACACTCAACAACTTTCACTTGTGTGTGTGTAAGTGAGAACTTACACACACACACGCTCCGTATAGCATGCCTTTGATGGGAATAAAATCTGTTTCATATACAAGGTCACCTTCTTTCCCCTCATAGGGAGGAAAACCTACAACGAAGAATCGTCTTTTAGGACATTTTCTTCCCCCTGTTTCCGTACAAATCTGGGAAATAATACTATATTTCAATATATTTTAACAATCTTCAGTATACATTTTTCACTATTGATCACAAGGAAGAATTTATTTATTTATTTTGCACCAATATATTTAAACAGTGATATATTACATATATTTTACAATTATATTTCACTATTTTACATTTTTTTAATCATATTAATAATACCATGCAGAGACGTTTTAAGTGCAAATGAATCAGTTTGGAATTGATATATTAGTACAGATCCTCTTGATTTCATTTTTTCACTAAATTAATCACAAATGAACTTTTTTGCTTCTGAAGTTCAAATGAAAGATGCTATTAAAACATTCACAATGTTTCATTTTACATGAACAGCAAAATCATAAATTTATCATGAATATTCAGTGTATCTCCCAGCTCTATTTCTCTTCCCATATCAGAGCTCCCCTGCTCCTCTCTTAATTCTGTATCCACGATTCTGTTCCATTTTCCCTCTTTTCTTAACTTATATTTTGCTTCTCGCTCTCTCTTTCTTCTTCTTTCAACTGTAAAGCACTTAGCTCTTATAAAAGCCTTATGATTATGAGTCATAGAACTCTGTCTATATTCATGTATTCATGCTGTCACTGGCGGTTGGAAACGGAGAGAATTGGCTCATTTTGGCAAAGCATAACAGCGCTAATGGACACACAAGAATGTGTCACATCGAACAGACATGCTGAAGGAGAGAGAGATTAAGAAGAGGAGGAGATCGAGGAGAGCGAACGAGGCAGAATCGAAGAGAAAAGGAAATTTGACATTCAGAAGTGCTCAGAAAATGTTATTCAGTCAGCTGTTCAAGAATAAACCTGTCTTACGCTGTCCCAAAGGCGATCTCACACATACACACGGTTCAGTCATGCATGGCCTTGTGCAGTGTCAGCAACCTCCCTGACACGCCGTTAGCACTGTTAGAATGCTAACCCATCTGTATCCATGGAAGCAATACAAACACTTGCCCAGAAACTAAACATGTTTCATTCATTAACATACGATTTCACTATTATTTGTTTTATCTGTGCAGAAACCTGATATAGAGCTCCAGTGTGTTTAAATTAAATTTTTATAATTATTTTCAGTGCTAACACTAGTTTTCTATTTACAATAAATTAGGTTCACCCTCTATATAAATTGTAGATTGGGCCTAATTCACAATATATTTAACATCGGGCTGTTACTGTCTGCAGTAAGTACATTTTTTGGATGTATTGCTCCATTACCTTCAGTAATTTGCATAGTTCTTTTTTGTGAATCTGGTGCTACAACAAGACAGAATGTGAAAATGATCAGTGGGTATTCATTCTTAGTGAATTCTTCCCTTTGTATTATAAAATATTTAATATCCCTTGTAGGCCCTTAGAAAAATATGGTGGCAAACATTTGGCCAACACATGTTCCCTAAAGCTCATATTTTCACATGCAAATTATGTTTTTGCTGATTGCTGTTGGTCTCTATCCATCCTCGACCGCCCAGCCGTTACATGATTATCGCCCCCTGGTGGTCGATTGTGTACTCCCATCGTTCAGTCTGCATTTGTCACTTCTCTAAGTGATAAATCACACTTCCCACCACACACATAGCAGTTTTTTTCCCTCTTGCACTAGCTTTCCCTTTTTGCCCTCTTTTTCATTTCTTTTTCTCTTCCCCTTTTTCTTTTTGTCTCATTTGACTGCTGCCTCTGAAACGTGCAGCCTGTTTCCACGGCAGCAGATCATATCACGTGTTCCGTTTTACTAGGCCAACTCTACCACTCACCGTGTTGTGTGTGTGTGTGGTGTGTGTGTGTGTGTGTGTGTGTGTGTGTGTGTGTGTGTGTGTGTGTGTGTATCCGTGTTTTCCTAGGTGAACGTACTGTTGCGTCATATTGTTCTGAGATTGTGTCCGTTTATTATTTATAATATCAATGTTGATCATATAAAGCTTGGTGTGAGCCCTGCTATGCGATCTCTCATACATGCATGAGTTATAATATTTCTCCCTTTATGACGGCTTTACACTACATGCATGTGGATTAGTGGGGGGAGCGTAGAGAGATTATAGCAGGGGCGTTTTCTTTAAGGAATCAAAGGAGGCAAATATAATGTGATTAGCAGATAAAGTTTTAGATGGATGCACCATCTCTAGTCTCATTGAGATACTAAGGCACAGTGTTGGGTTATGCCTTACAAAAAGCGAGTTATTATGTAAATAGATTAATTTTTGTGAAGTAACTGTAAACACATTACTTTTAAATTTACATAAACATATCTCAATTAAGTAATGCAAGTCACTTTGTTTTCCCAATTATTGACGGACACATCTCTTGTTGAGAGAAATTGGGAATTAGGTGCAGTTTGTACGCTGTAAAACAATGGTCATTGTAGTTCTAGACAAAATGTGAGCATGCATTTACTCTCACTTGCACAAAAAAAATCTGAAATCCTCAAAATCAAACCTGCAATAATTAAACAATGTATTTAATCTTACTTTATTAACCAATGTTTTTGCTGCTGACCTTTGATGATCAATTCAACCATACTAAGCAAAAATTACTTTAGTTAAACATCATATTTGTGTTTTATTTTTTTGTTTTTATTGTTGAAGTAAGAGTGTTGAACTTTCTTCTCATGCTCTTCTGCATAGCAGGAATTTGAACACTGTAAATTCTATTAAGTTAAATTTAGTTAAAGAAAAAGTTTGGAAATAGATTGCCTTATTTTTGCAAATCAATCCTAATGAGAAATTTGAAGTTGAGTAATTAACTAAAAAGCAAAAAAAAAAAAAAAAAAAAATCTCTTCCTGAGTAATTTGTTAAATTAATAAATATCAGGTTAGTTTAATATTCCAGATTCAGTTCTAGAACGTATTCATAACATTGTAAGAATTTGTACTGCAAACATTCTAAATACTTATTCTTTCTTATACTTCTCAATATGGATTTAATCCTCCATTATCAAAATGAACTTAAAACATATCTGTAAGATCTGTAAGTCAGACAGTTTTTAGCAAAAACGAACAGATTATTAGACTTTAAAAAACAACTGCAAAGAGAACTTTGCCTCAGGTCTGCCACACGCCATTGGACTCTGATAATGAATGGGTAGAGAAAGAGTAAATAATGGTGGACTGTGAATGTGTGAACTCTCGAAATCTTCTTTAGTTTTTCATTTATTTATTATTTTCCAAATGTCAAACTTGTCTGTAGTGTAAGAGAATCTCGTACAAGTAATCACCAGAGAATATCCTCGGCTGAATGCGTTATGCAGAAAACGTCAGATGATACTCTTTACCCACTGGTCTGTCTCTCATGCACTTGACATTCAGTATTAGATTTTTACGACCTTATCAAATGATTTGTTGGCAAACTATTTCATCAGCCCTGCCGTGTAGCCGAATAGGACTGCAGAGATTGTTTTCCTCGCTGATCAAAGTAATACAATGAAAACAAGGGTTTGCGAGATGTCTCTGTGCTCAGCAGTTACGCAGTGATAAAGTAATAAAGAGTGGCCGAGTGTCAAGGAGATCTATTATACCTGGAGAAAGCCATACATTCCAGAGCCCCTGCAAGTATAACCCTTGGTGGCTGTACTTTTTCTGTTTTTCTGTGTGTTTTGTGTGTGATGGATAAAAAATAGTGTATAAAGAAGCCATCAAAGACATGTATGGTGTTTTTGTGTATGTGTGTTCTCAGCTGGGGAACCCAAGGAGACTTCACCACCACACACCCTCTGCCAGCGGTCAAAGTGAAGCTCTTTACCGAGAGCACAGGGGTTCTGGCCCTGGAGGACAAGGAGCTGGGCCGGGTAACACTCAATCCTTCTTTTCTTTCTGGTGGCTTTGGACATTCTGTTTTGTTTTTTTGGAGTTTGTTTGAGGTTGTTATGGTGGAGTTGTAGAAGTGATGTTTTTGTAATCCTCCTTTTGCTTCATTCTCCTGCTGATTGATGCCCGTGAATCTTCAGTCTTGAAAATCCATGCAAAAGAAACGAGAAGTTTGGCTTTTAAAGTTGAACCACTGCTCTGTTTCTACAGTAAATCTTTGTTTTATTCTCAAAGAAGGAAACAGGCTTCCTGAGTTAGAATATGAATTGAATTAACCATGCCCCTCCGGATGTTGAATTGTTGTAATAAAACAAATAATTAACCAAATGACAACTGATTTTGGCTAATTATATGCCATAATAAGAACAAAACTGGCAAAACAATTAAACAATGGTATCACAACTCTTAAAACCCTAAAACTTTATATTTAGCAAATTATAGCATTCTGGGCACATTGAATTGATCAAAAGTGAGAGTAAAGACATTAATAATGATAAAAGTAATGGCTGCTGAAAATTGAGCTTTGCTGTCACAAACATAAATAAATAATTAATTATCACATTTTTAAATATATTTAAAAAGAAAAAAGTGTATTTTAAATTGTAATGATATTTCACAATGCTACTGTTTTTATGTATTTTTCATCAAATCAATGTGGCCTTGGTGAGCATTTTTTTATTCAAATTTGAATTGCAATTGGCCTTTATGTTAATATAACCTTAATAAGAAATCATGAATTGGAATTTAAAAAGCATTCTACATTCAAGGACTCAGAGGTCATCTAATTATGATTGGATGTTTGGTACATGGTTGATAAATGTGTCTTCATCAAGACTGGGGTAGACAGGCATCTCTAAGCATTTAACTCTAGCTTAGAAATAGATTGAGCCAACTTATCAGAGAGAGAGAGAGAGAGAGAGAGAGCAAATAAAAAAGCACAGGAGAGAATAGAGAGAAACTGGCTCTTCTCTGATAAGGTGCCAAGAGAAGAGCTGCACATCCCAACTCTCAGTGCACAGAGGCATGAGCCAAAATTAATTGAATGTTGAGAATTTCACTAAAAGCGCTGACTGGCAAAGTAATATGTCATTATCAGCTCACACCCAGACTCAGGGATATTTTCCCACACCCACACAACCTGTTTATCCGTTTACTGAATGCTTCATGTGTGAAAATGTCTTAGCGTTTCTAGGGCAGACACTGGCTATAGGATTACATGTTAAAGGGATAGTTCACCCAAAAATGAAAGTTCTGTCATTCTATCCCGAAAGAAGGTCATATGGGTTCGGAAAGACATTTGGGTAAGTAAATAATGACAGAATTTTAATTTTGGGTGTGCTGTTTTTAATGGTGATAGCTTTGTCTCTCAGTCAGTGGTTGCTCAGTCTGGTCTGAATTGTGATCATATGGACTAATAATCATGGTTCTCTAATGTTGAATAATTAGGTGGTTCTTCACCCAACTCCAAACAGCCCAAAGCAGGCAGAACTCCACAAGATGGCTGTGACCAAGGCTTGCCCTGATCAAGATCTGAAGATCAAACTTGCCGTCCGTATGGACAAGCCTCAGAACATGAAGGCTTGTGGGTAAGGGCTTTTGTGGGTACAGAAATACTTCTCAGTAAAAGTCTTCTGTTATATGGAGATTACATTCTAAATATTTAAAAATGTAATTTATTTATTTGATGGTAAAGCTGGATTTTAAGCAGTGTTGCTTAATCCTTCAGAAATCATTGTAATATGCTGAATTGGTGATGCTGATTTATTATTGTTGAAAACAGTCATTCTGCTTAATGTTTCTGTGGAAAATACTTTTGTCAGGATTATTTAATGAACATCAAGTTAAAAATATCAGCATTTATTTGAAATAGAATATAAATAAATTATTTTATCTATGTCTTTAATGTCATTTTTGATCAATTTAATGCATCCTTGTTGAATAAAAGTAATAATATCTTTTTCCTTTTTTTTCTTTTTCTTTTCTTTTTTTTTAATTTTTTGACCACGATTATTATTCCATCAGGTATTTATGGGCTGTTGGCAAAAATGTTTGGAAACGCTGGAAAAAGCGCTTCTTTGTCCTGGTCCAGGTATATCTTTTTATACATTAAAAATTTGGAGTGAAGAATACTGTAGTTTGACTTTGTTATTCCATGTGACACTCTGAAGTTTATTGTTCTCAGTGTTTTGATGAACCATGTACAATTTTAGGTAGTGCATATGATATTGATTTAACCTGAGAACCTAATGCCAAGTGTTTTAATACTATTTGTTCCTCTACTGCTATAGGTAAGTCAGTATACGTTTGCCATGTGCAGCTATCGAGAGAAGAAGTCAGAACCGCAGGAGCTGCTGCAGTTAGATGGCTATACCGTGGACTACACTGACCCACAGCCAGGTAAAACGCTCACATTCACAGATTACTCTTATGTACCACTCCTTTTGAACTATTATCACTTTCTGGTTGTCAAAACGTTAGTTTCCATTGTTATAAACTACATCTTTGCTGAGACACCTGTGTGCACTTGAAGGGGAAATGACTTCATACATCCATCTTGCAATTGGTTAAAAGGAATCGCAAAAGTGAAGCCAATTCTGAGAAAGAGTCTAGAATAATTTATTTGCAGATGCTATTTGAAATTTTGTTTATAATGCAGCAAAAGTGAATTTTTTTGTATATCCTTCATTGTCTACCTCAATTTGACTTATTTTTTTTTTCTTTGTTTGCAGGTTTGGATGGAGGCGGGCTTTTTTCAATGCAGTAAAGGAGGGTGACACTGTGATCTTTGCCAGTGATGATGAGCAGGACCGCATCCTATGGGTGCAGGCCATGTATCGAGCTACTGGCCAATCACACAAACCCGTCCCGCCCACCCAGGTCCAGAAACTGAATTCTAAGAGCGGAGCTGCGGCACAGATGGACGCCCCCATCTCTCAGTTCTGTAAGTAAACATACCAGTAAAGCATTTCATTACGATGTCAATCAGGACAAAAATTGACTGAAGCTGAGATGACGAATAAATTAAATGCATAGCAAGGCTTGTTAATCACCATCTTTTGTAAACCGCTCTGTTATTTAGGTTAGAGCCCCATGCCCTCAACTACTTACAGACAGTGACATTGTTCCCATGACAACACGTCACATAAGTTGATAATAATTAATAAATGAATTCAGGTTGTTGTCAGGTTGAGTTAGTAACTCATAATATCATAGTGATGTCACCTTGCACTCTCAGCACACTGCACAAGCAGGAAAAGGTAAGAGCGAGTGTATATAGTGGAGCAATGTGTTTATTTCAATGTCCATGTCTTCGTTTCTGTCCCGCACGCACTCCTGATTAGCTTTAACATCTGCGTGTACGAATTTTCAGCCAATTTACAATAGTTTAAATTATTTAAATTGGTCAGTTTAAAATAGGCCTTTCTTTTTTCTATAAAGATATTATCAACCAAAAAATGAAAATTATGACACATTTTACTCACCCTCATGTTATATAAAAAAAAACTTTTCTTCTGCAGAACACATACATTTTGGTCAGTTTTTCACACAAAGCTATTATATAGCTTCAGAAGATTTGGAAATTAAGCTTGAACCCTGTTCATTTGCATGAAAATATTCTGTCATTTTGTTTTCCACAGAAGAAAGAACGTTCTAGGGGTTTGGAATGACATGAGAATCAGTAAATAATGACAGAATTATCATTTTTGGGTGTACTGTCCCTTTAAGACGTTAATGGCACCTTTCGTTGCATTGCGATTCTGCCACAAATGTTCTCACCAATGATTGAAACACCTGTGAAGGTTTTTTTTTTTTTTTTAAAAATCTTCACACTAATATCAAGTCACTTTGAAGCATCTAAATAATAATAGATCCTGCTATTCAGAACCTTGTCTTTTGGTGTGCATCTACTTCAGCATCTGTCCATAGCAATGTCTTATATCACAAAATGTCTCAACAGAATTTATTCACTGTTAAAATAAGTTCAATAAAATATAGCTGACAGTTTAACCTCGTACAAAATCTAAAGGTAGAGGTTCTGTGTTGTTTTTTTTTTTCATTGATTTATTTGTCTTGTTTGTGAATGTTTCTTGTGGTCAGATGATTCCCTCACAAGTTCAGATGCCATTCAATTTTCTCACTATAAGACAGACCCTCTCCCCTCTGAAACATTATTACACTGTGTAAATGTTTCACCCTCCACCTTAACACACCCCAGGTGGTCTTGAATGGCACAGAGTAGTGGAATATAAAATGCTGTACACACACCCACGAGCAAAACATTCCTTTGCTGCAGAAGGTTTTCACAGATTCTGGAATACTATGAAGGTTCTGCCAACAGTTTATATATATATAATTACATTATTAATATACATGAATTACTTGAATTGAATACAGAGTACCTGTATCATAATAACATACAATGATTAAGGACAGGTAATATTAAAAGGGAAATGGATAGCCCTGTTGAGTTTTGGGAACACCTTACAATAAGGTTAACTTTGTTAAATACAAAGTTCTGTCATGAAACTCTACGTGGCGCAGGCTAATACTGTAGGTCCTTTAACATAACCTGCTCGTAATCACATCATATCTATATGGCACAGCTGATTGGTTCCTGCTGTATTAGTCGCCAATGAGCTTGCATGCTCAACCTTCAAAGACTTGTGTAGCATTTGCCTTAGCAGTGCAGTACGCTTTTAGAAAGGCTAACTCTATTTGCTCAACTCAACTTTTTCCAAGGCTGATGTTTTCATTTACCTGTGGCCGTGTGTGTTTCAAGCACAACTTATTAATAGTTTATACGTGTTAATAGCCTTTATATAGTTCTGTTTGTCCTGAGAATATAAATTACTTTCTTTTCCTCACTGGAATTCCTCAACAACATTCGGAGGCAATACATACTACATTAATGCAATACTAAAATAACATTCTATGTGTGCCTGTCAATTAACATTAGTGCGCCACCCTCAGACTGAATAACATTAAAGACACTAGACCTCTGCCAAAAGTGTCTCTGGGTGTTCAGCGATTAGAATACAAAGCTTACACAATGTTTATCATAAACTAGCAGCGCTACCTAAATTTACAGTCAGAAGCCCCTACTGGTGATTGGATTTATTCTCTCTAAACAGTTTATTTGCTCATTTGTTTTTACCTGATTCAGTACCTTCATAGAATCAATTTAGAAACTGATACTGGCATCAAATACACATTTGACCAACATTCAAATATACTGTATGTCTGAAGGTAAGTGTATTTGCCAGTACAGTGTTAGTATTTGTTTCAGTGATCTAGTTGAGTCTGATCTAGATTGTATCCTGTGAGAATCCTGTCAAAATCAGCTGCAGCAGAGAACAACGTTATACACCGAAATATAGTCTTTCTCTTCTTTCTTTTCTTTCTTTCTTCTCTTTTTCTTTCTTTCTTTCTTTCTTTCTTTTTCTTTCTTTCTTTCTTTCTTTCTTTCTTTTCTTTTCTTTCTTTCTTTCTTTTTCTTTCTTTCTTTCTTTCTCTTTCTTTTCCACCACTCGATCTGTCCACCCACCAGTTCAAACTGCACTATCACGTTGGTACAGGTTGTTGTATTATTTACGTTGTGTTTTTTCTTCGTTCATGCTTTGCTTGTACCCTTCTTTAGTCCTGCAGCTGTAGTGGAGTCAGGGTTTTCGTGTCTGCTTTTTCCTTCAGCCTTGTTGCTAGTCTTTATGTTATTCTGGTTTGTCCCTTCTTACCCTGCTGTCTTCTAGCTGGACTCAAGGGTAAGTGCTAACCTGTTAGCTAGCACCAGTCAGATAATCATAAAACCATTATCTGACCTATGCAACGTGCTCTCTTTATCCTTTTTCTCTCGTTCTTTTTCTCCTCCTTTCAAATCTCACTCCTCATGCTTTAGACCTAAGTAGATTATTTTACTTTTCCGTTGATGATGGCTAAAACTACAAACTTTCATTATTCTTGCCAGTTTAGGTTGCATGTAAATTAGTGCGTTTGTACTTATTATTTAGCTAAGTTAATATGGTTTATGATTTGTTTGCATAATTGCCTTCTCTACATAAACATCACTAGCATCACAAGACCCCCCAGAGTAAAGTAAAAGATGGGGTTTGACTTGTTTTGGTGGCATTGTGGGACAATTCTGACAATGGTTGGGATGACTGACTAAGTCAAATTTGGCAATTCCTAAGTTTGACCATCAATTCTGTCTACAGTAACAGCAGCAGTGAAGCACTGTACATGTTTGACCACTTGGACTTACTCTCGAGGGTTCAGTTGCCTTTCAACTGATTTCTTTATTTTTGAACTTGAGCTTTACAAGAGTTGGCAAATATGTAAGTGGAGTATTCTGAATGCCAATGTGAAGGAGCAGGCACTGCCGTCCCTCCTCACCAAGAAATACTCCTAATTATCTTTCGTCCGGAGGAAATGGGCCTCTTTGAAGTAGTCCCTAAACCCAATGTAGAACTTAGCAAAGATATAGTTCATTATTTGCACCTGTGTGTGTTTGCCCTTATACTGCTTGAGTAGGTGAGCATTTTGATGTCATGTTATCCATTCAGATGCTGATGGAAAGACAAGTTCATGTTCTTCCTTTTTGATTATTCTCCTTTTTTTTTTTTTACAGAGAATGAATTAATTACTTTTTAGACTCTGTTGGCTTCTTGTTAAAGCCGTGTATCTGCACTAGAACAGTAATGCTAGCCTGTTGGCACGCCACTGAAGTGGCTTGCTTGTCAGTGTGCTCAGCAACCCTTATGAAAACACTGAAAATTTCTCCAGTATTGTCAACTTGCAAATGCTAAGAGAAAAATGCGGAATGCTAAAAGATAGGCAAGCGGAAAATGTTTTTACTTCCTTTTTCTTGCATGACATATCACAGTGGACTGTCTCACTGTGTTCCTGCATGAAAAAGACATCCATTTTCAATTGAATATCATATATAAACATTAAAAAAGCATCAGGAGTTATTTTATAGTAGTAAAATATTATTAATAACAGGGTAGGAAATGGTTCCTAGTTTATTAGTATCCCCATAAGTCCTAGTCTTATTTGAATGCAGCACAGCGGTTTTTGCACAAGCCGATTTAAAACTGTGGAATGTGGAAGTACATTATTTTAATTAATGTATAATTATGAAATATAAAAATGCAAATGAATAAGGCACATCCTTTAATCCTGTAGGTTTACCCTGTAATTAGGACACTTTTGCTTATTTCTTCCCTTTAATTGCATGGTTAGTATAGCTCATATAGTCTGTTATGCATTTTTACACTTCCTTTTTTAATTTCTTTATTATCCTGAGTTGCTCAGTTATAAGGCTTCTTTGCCATTCATTCTGATGTTGAACTTTTCTCAGTTTGTCCGTAATCTATCCTAGCTCATTTCCTCACTGAGTTCTTCATTCCTACAATCCAGTGTCTTTTCCTGTGCCTCTATTTTTGTCCTCTCTTTTAGTTAAGTCTACGTCTCTCTAATTGTAGCAATGCTTTACTTGGCCAAAGGATAACATAACTTTATCCAAGTTCCTCTAATTACGCAGATCTGGGGTGCGTTTCCCGAAAGCATCGTTAGCCAACTATGGTCGCAAGTTGGTCGCAATTTCCATTGAACTCTATTGGAAACGACGGAACTTGCGACCATAGTTGGCTAACGATGCTTTCGGGAAACGCACCCCTGGATAGTATTTATTTGTTTTTGCACTTTTTAGCCATATATATTCACATATTCACATGGTTATTGTTGTTATTAAGACACACACCCTAATCATTGGTGTAACACTGGTGTAACACATTGGTGTAACACAATGCACATTCTTTCCTCACATTATCTCTCATTGGAGCACCTCATCACAGATTTAGATTATATTATTCTGTTGCTAGGTCAGTTTCTTATGAATAACTACCTTTTCTTTTACTACTTTCTCAAGCCTGTGCACAGAACTTAAAAAACTACATAGACTGTTTAGCTGATTTTGGTTACATTTAGCCTATAACATAAAGTATATTAAAGAACCCATGAAATAAAAACAAACATGGGTTTTATGCCATGTCTATTAGCATTGAGGACATCTACACTACCAAAAGTTTGTGGTCATTGAGGTTTTATTAATTTGCTTAAAAAAGTATTTAAGATATTAATACGTTTATTCAGAAATTATGCATTAAATGCATCAAAAGCGACAGTAAAGGCATTTTTAGATAAATGTTGTTCTTTTGAACTTTCTATTCATCCTGATTTTTTTTATCATGGTTTTCCACAAAAATATTAAGCAACTGTTTTCAATATTAATAATAATAATAAGTGTTTCTTGAGCAGCAAATCAGCATATTAGAATGATTTCTGAAGGATCATGTGACACTGAAGACTGGAGTAATGATTCTGATAATCCACCTTTGCGTCACAGGAATAAATTACATTTTAAAATATATTAAATTAGAAAATAGTTATTTTAAATTGTAATAATATTTCACAGTTACTATTTGAGCTGTTTTTTGATCAAATAAATGCCCAAAAATCACTTTTAACAGTATTTTTTTCTTTTAAAGGAAAACAGATCAAACATATTCATGACTCATGCTGACCCACACATATTTTTGTCTAATCAATTAAATCAGAAAACTGTGCTTTTCAGACCATTTCACGGGGTCTTTAAATATTATCTTAGAGACTTAGTCGATGCTGTTGTACTATTAAACCTACATTAGAAAATACCTGGTTAGTTAATTATAATATAGAAAAACGGCAAACATATCTCCCCTAATTTCTTTTTCCGGCATTTGCACTTACGAGCACACAATCCATCTTCTCTCTTAAAATGAGTGACATTAATCAATTGCGAATGGCAGAATCTATTGTATTCATGTGAAAGAAACTACATTTGGAATTACGCCACTTCCTCAAGGCCATCTGTGGCCTTTTACTTACAAAAGCTTTTGATTGATAGAACAGGAAGAGACCAGGCCCTGATCAGCTCATGCATGCACGTCCAGAATGAATGTGAGCTGAGAGTTATCCCTCAGTTCCACATTTGCTAGGTCCGATTGAACTCTGCTTGACTTTTGCTGCAAGTTGACAATGTGAAAGCTCAATGTCCTTGATTTGCCATAGAGGGCTCATTCTAGGTGTTTAGTTTTTTGTGGTGAGAGGAGAACAAATCATTCTCCTTGCTGTTTGCTAATTTCCTCTTCCTTGAACCCACCCCCTCTCCCTTCCTCTCCCATGATTGGCTGGAATAGATGCTGACAGAGCACAGAAGCACGGCATGGATGAGTTTATCTCAGCTAACCCATGTAGCTTTCATCATGCCTCATTGTTCGAGATGGTGCAGAGGCTCACGTTGGACCACAGGCTAAATGACAACTTTGCATGTCTGGTAAGTGTTTTTTTTTTTTTAAATGCAAAGCAACTAAATTCAACATGGTTTCCACAGAATGTTAAGCAGCACAGCTGTTTTCAGCAGTGATAATAAAAAGAAATGTTTCCTTTTAAACTTTCCACCTTTTTCTTATTGTAGGGATGGTTTAGCCCAGGTCAGGTGTTTGTTCTGGATGAGTACTGCGCTCGGAACGGGGTGAGAGGATGCCATAGACATCTGTGTTATCTTGGCGACTTACTGGAGAGGGCAGATGCCGGGCACATGATTGACCCGACGCTGTTGCACTACAGCTTCGCGTTTTGTGCCTCCCATGTTCACGGTAACAGGTACAGGCTTGCGTAAAGATACACTGCGCTATTGTGATGTTAGATGTCGGGAGAGATACGATCATGGAAGCAGGGTGAACGAGAGTGCAGAACCAAGGGCGCTTTGCAAGTCATCAGCATATTTTTGTATTTTTTCTATTCTATTTTTCCCTGTGAATGTTCTTTATAATTTTGCCAAATTTTGTTTGATTTGTTGTGTCTTTTGTTCTCACTCATTTTTCATTCCTTTTCCACTTTCCAAAGCTCAGCAGTATTCTTTCAGCCACTACACTTTTTCCATTCTCCTTTTTATTTTTTTTATTTCCAAATCTCATTGTGTTGCTCATTCATTACATGTTCCTGATAGTCAGAGGGGGTCTGAGTTACAGGGGGCTGGCTCAATGTCAGGAGGGAAAAAGGAGTCTAAAAAAAAGAGGAAATGTAAAACACAGCTGGCCCTGAGAGCGCAAGGTAAGAGGGCTTATCAAGGATATATTCATATCAGCATCATATTTTATATTGTGCAATAGCAGCAAATGTATCGCACACAGGGTGACATTGCTTATACAGCTTAGGATATCTTAAAAGTATACTGTAGCTCACCCCCAAATCTTTTTTTTTTAATCTCATCATTTTTTTCAGTTTAACACGAGGCAAAAAAAAAAGAAATAACACACATTTTTTGGGTGACCTATTTCTTTAAAGTCATCATGATATTTCATAATGTGACATTTATCTTAACAATAAGAGCAAGATCCTGCATTAAGAAAATATTTAGAATTTTGATTTCATTGAATATATGCCTTTGAAGCCTGTATGCACTGTATGTATTCTCTTCCCACTGACTTGTTGAAAGTATATTTATTATTGTGCTGCAGCTAGGTGTGTATTAAATATATTTTAATGAAATATGGTGCCCAATTGGAGTTTTGTGACATCAATAGCTGTAAATTTAAAAAATGGGTTGGAAAGAATGTCCCCCATGTGTATCACAACAGGGTCCCATCTGCTGGGTACAAATACATTTAGAGCCAGTGTATTAGATTTAAGAAAGCCAGACATTGCTTCTGGTTAGATGTTCTTTCTGGGCTCAGTGTGCCAGGCCTGTATTTTATTGTTACAAGTGTGATATAGAGCATACTGAAATGTTAATGTGGTTCGATTAGCTTTCACTGAAAATATACAGGACTTTATAAAGCAATTATGTAGTATCATAATTAGTTGTAATAATAAATCAATTCAAGACTTACTTTTGATTTTTTTACTTTCGTCTTGGCTCAAAATTGGTCTTTCGTCCTAATAAATTTGCAAATAATGCCATGTTTTGCTTGTAAAATAGGCCTGATGGTCTTGGAACAGTAACGGTGGAAGAAAAAGAACGCTTTGAGGAAATCAAAGAACGATTACGTGTCCTTCTGGAGAATCAGATCACAAACTTTAGGTGAGTATGTAGACGTAAGACATTTATTGAACATTTCACAGCCTGTACTATAGCAATAAGACTGTGTGTACACCAGTGGTTCTCTTGGTTTTGTTACAAGACACATATTTTATATTGAACATCGAGTGCAATCCAACATCTCATTAAATTTTTAGTGTACGAAAGTTGACAAAAATGCCCTTTAAAATCATACATAAAAAATTATATCACCTCTGGCTGCGTAATCCCAACAATATGCAAATTATTAGGCAGAGCAGGGAAACTGACAATTTTGTAAACACATACACAACAGCAGAGGTGATTTATCAGCTTAATGCATGGAACAAATGCTGGGCCAAATATTGTAATAGGCTGAACATGAGAGGTGCACAGCCATTAAGTGCATAAACATGTCAATTTATATAAACTGTTATTTCAACAACAGAGCTCAAATTATAGACTGTGCAAATCAAACAAGACACTTGCATGTGGTTTCATTTTTCTCTGTGCGTCTTTTACGTTGTACAGTTTCGTTTGTGGTTTTCAGCCACAAAAGATATGGGAAGCATTTTCTTTAAAAGAGTTGCATTGTATTATTCACATTTTAGCATTGTTTTTTCCCCTTGCTGTCCATAACCCATTTTTGGTTCTCGTCCCACCAGTCAAGAACCGCTGATGTACACCGTTCTGGGTTTTTTTCTCGACATTGCATCCAAAAATATGTTTTGTATGTAGGATTTCTACAGACACAATGCCATTTTTGTTGTTGTAGGTATTGCTTTCCGTTTGGTCGCCCTGAGGGAGCATTGAAAGCCACTCTGTCTTTGCTGGAGAGGGTAATGACAACATTGCTTATATTGATTCAGAGTAGCAGCAGTAGAAGGAAAAGAGAAGCAATTGATGGTATTTTGTTCAGTACCGCCTGCCTCTGTTTACTTGTTCTGCCATGCATCATTATTTCAAATAAATAAAAAAAAGTTTCAAAAAGTATGACTCATTCATACCAGGACAACAACATTTATTTCACTGTATAAAAAAATTGGGATTTGTGTTTTTTCACAGGTGCTTATGAAGGACATTGTGACCCCAGTGCCGCAGGAGGAAGTGAAGGCTGTGATTCGTAAATGCTTAGAGCAAGCAGCTCAAATCAACTACCAGCGCATCACTGAATACGCCAGAGTGGAAGGTGACTAGCATTACGCTTTTCTTTCACAGCATTATGATTTTAAAGCACTTAACCATATGATGATTTGAACCAAAAGGGAACTTTTGTGCTTTTAACTTTTTTTAACTCCGTTTCCATTCATTTGAGTCAATTTAATGCATAAACTGTGGTCCATATTTGAATAATGTGCTTTGAGTAATCACGTCTTCTACTTCGTTTGTAGGAAAAGGATTAGTTGGTTAATATTTTGTTTAATTTAGAGGAATTTTGATGGTTTGAGTTAAGTTATACTGGTATTTTTTTTTTTTTTACATTTAAAATAAAATATATAAAATGATTTCCCTGCCTTTTTATTTTATTTAATTTGATTATTTAATTTTATTTTACACCAGAGCACATTCTTGAATTACGCAGCATCTGTCTTGTTTGAACTAATATACTTGTTTCTCCTACGGTCAATTACTGCTTTTGTTTCTTTCTCTGTTTTCAAGAAAAGTTTCAATGTCTTCTTGTCCATTCTCCTTTTGTGGACTTGTGTGTAAAAAATGCATTCAAATCCACACAAAGAAGAGCTTCTGACCATTTCCTATGTGTTGCGATAACATAGAAGATTGGAAATTGGACATTTTTCAGATGCTCCCCACACATTCTATTTTCTATTATTATGACTGAGATCAGGATGATAAACGACATCAGGGTAGAGAAATGGTTACAGAGGAGGAAAAAGGAACAAGGAAAATGAGTCGGTGAACAGAAAGAAATGCAGGAATGGAGAATAATCTTTCGGTGAAATAAATTAAGTATGTGGGAAGGAGCGGTTGTAGGGTGAAAGAGTCCATTAGAGGAAAACAGGTTGAGGGAAAGAGCAATGAGATAAAAAGGGAAGCATTCACATGAAACAATGCCAGGCTGGGCAACAAGTGTGAAAGAGGATTAAAAAGAAGCAAATGATGGACAATAGCGATGGGTTTCTGTTTGTAGAGGAGTAGAAGGCATTGAGAGCTGGTTTTGAGGAGGATGTTTGTGTTTAGATGTTTGAAGATATTTTTAAATCATCGCTCTGAATGAATGCTCAAATGATTGCTTCTGTCGCTTATTTCGAACAAGGTGACAAACCAATGATACGAATGCCACAAATGGCTGAAAGTCTTTTAGAACACAGTATCAGTTTATAATGGTGTCTCTCTAATGGGCCTTGACTGCTTGTTCCCTGATTAAATAAAGTGACAGTTTCCTTAAGTATAACCCAAATATGAATCTGTCATCAATTACTCAGCCTCGTGTCAATTGAAACGAGTATGGTTCCCTATCGAGGAAACTCGACAATGCATCGAGAATCGACACTTTGGGGACGCTCCCTTAGCGTGCGCCTCTGAAGTAAAAATGAAACTATTCCAATCCTGATTGGTGTTGCGTCGTGACGTAACATGTGACGGCATAACCGGAAGCATAAAGGTGACGCTGACGCATAGAATGCCAGCTTTCGCTCTTCAGCAAGCGCTCTCTGTGAAACTGTCTGTCTTATTTGATGTTGTTTGTCTGTGCTAAGCTCTATATATGGCGAGTGAACAATACACTAAGTGTGTGCACCCCTGCCCAAGATTATATGCCACGGGTGGGGACACGCATCTGCTGTGTGTGTGTGTATTGTTTAGGGGCGCAGCACGCACAGTCAGCGCCTCGAGAGGGCTGCCTGTGATACTGTGAAGCACTTCCTATTAGAGTGCTGCGCTCTCGCTTGGCTATATTATTTCACTGATGATGGCCAGGCTCGCGATCCCCGCGATTCGGGTCCCGCGTCCGTTGAGGCGGTGCGACGGCCTAGATCGCGGAGATCGCAGAAGGATCTCGCGGATGAGAACGAGACTGCTGAGGCACCTTTTCTCTCATCATCCGCAGATTCTATGACACTAGTTCACGACGCAGACGCCCGCGATGCGGCGGCTTCTGCCCGTGACGAGTGCCCAGTGCTCGAGCTATATGTTTATAAACAAACAAAATTATAAATAAGGAAGTAGATGTGCTCAGCATTGGGAACGAGCAACATGAGTCACACTCGCCGGCTTATGTTTCTGCTTATGTAGAGCTTGTATTGTTGTGATGAGTGCTGTGGCCAGTATTAGATAAATAAATAAATTATATATATATATAATATATAATATTTAAATATATAAGCTGGCCACAAAATAAGCAGGATGATCCCCGTCAAAATGAACTAGAGAGATTCCTGCAGCACAGTTCACAAACTCAGAGCCGGGGCTTACTGTTTTTCCCAGATCTTTATAAAAAATATATATATATATATGTGTAGATCCTGGGAGAAACCCCACACTTTACGTATCTCACCACATTCATTATATGTTTATTCGAATGTGGTGGGTGCGAGAGAGTCGGGTTTTGGCAAGATGCCACAGATGGAGGAAGCTTTAGTGAGTTTTCTTTCTCCTGATCTGGCATCTTTGCTTTAAGCCCCGGTGCTGCCCAACAAACCGTGCAGGGACACCTCTGCACTGGTTGGCTGGGCTTATATGGTGCAGGAAATCGATGTTGCTCTTCCCCCGTTAAAAACGTTTCGGGACACATCGGTTTCCAGCGAACGCAGGCTGCACTGTCCGCCCCACAGGCTTGCGGCCAGGCAGCTTTCGCGTTCGCCCATCGAGAATCGTTTTTCGGTCCAGCCCTGCCGGAAACCCGCTTCAGGGGGTCAGGAACGAATCCCGATTAATACCCGAAGCCAGGCTTGAGAGCCTGGTTCCTTTGGTAAAATATTTCAAAAAAAAAAAAAAAAAATTTAATAATAAAGGGTCAGGCTGGTGCGTGCCTGCACTCTATGACGATTTTGCACGCGTACCAGGCCGATCTTCTTAAAGATCTAAATAAGGGAATATTTCCTGTTGGCCGCTCCGCTATCTCCTTCTGGCCTGTTTTCCAACGCTGTCACTACAGTCGTTGACAGGTTTCAGGAAGAGAAAAAAAAAAAAAAAAAAAAGAGGGCTGCCCCCCCGCTGTGGAACAATCGATGTTGTTCTAGCAGCAGGTGCCCTCGGGGAAGATGTTGTTGTCCCGCCGTCTTTGACGCTTCGGGTCACATCGATTTCCAGCGAACGCACACCATGGCGTTCGCCCAAAAGCTTGCAACAGGGCACCGCACCGACTATGGTCACAAAATCTGTATCGACTTTTTTCCTGCCGGTCCACCGCTTCAGGAAGTCGAGAATAGTGCTCGAAAAACACCCGAGGCCAGCCTCGAGGGGCTGGTTCCCTTAGTAGATTTTGTAGAAGAATGGCAACGCCTTCCGAACATATATCTATATGGGTCCTGTATATTATAAAATATTATAAAATATGGGTACAGATTGCAGTTCGGTCACCGACCTCCCTAGTTTGCTGGGGTGGTACCGACTGCAGTGGTTCCAGAACAGGCTCGGGTTATGGAACAAGAGGTACAGACTCTACTGGAATTAAGGGGCCATAGAATGTGTTCCCCTACCAGACAGGGAGTCAAGGTTTTACAGCCGGTACTTTATAGTTCCAAAGAAGGATGGCGGACTGAAGCCTATTTTAGATCTAGGGCTTTTTGAATCATTCTTTGAGGAGATTCAGGTTCAAAATGCTTACTGTTTAAACCATTATCGTGAACCAAATCAGATCCGAGGACTGGTTTGTCACGATGGATCTAAAAGACGCTTATTTCATGTCTCCATCCTTCCATATCACAGGAGGTTCCTGAGGTTGCTTACGGGGGCGAAGCATACCAATATCGGGTTCTTCCGTTCGGCCTACCACTCTCTCCCCGCACGTTCACAAAGTGTATGAATGCAGCTCTGGCTCCACTGAGGCTTCAGGGCATCCGTATACTGAATTACATCGACGACTGGCTCATATTGACCCAGTCTCAGGAAATGGCAGTTCGGCATCGAGATGTCGTCCTTGGCCACATTCAGAACCGGGGGTTGAGGCTCAACACTACGAAAAGGTTTGGACCCAGCTCAGAAGACTACTCTTCTGGGCGTGGTACGGAATTCTGTTACGATGCGGGCACGTATGTCTCCCGTTCGTATCGAATCCATCCTGGCCATGGGGTCCAGGATAAAGCTAGGCCAGGCCATCATTGTAAAGCAATTTCAAAGACTGCTGGTCCTCATAACAGCGGCATCCAACGTAATTCCTTTGGGCCTGCTTCACATGAGTTCCCTTCAATGATGGCTCAAAAGCCAAGGGTTTTTTCCCCAAGGGGAATCTGTTCCATATAATAAAGGTTACGCGCAGATGCCTTCGTTCCCTCTTAATATGGAAGAAACCTTGGTTCTTGTCCCAAGGTCCAGTGTTAGGGGTGTCATGTCGCCGGGAAACTGTTTCGACAGACGCTTCCCTCGCTGGCTGGGGCGCGGTCTCGGACGGCCGCTTTGCCAGGGGTCTGTGGCAGGACCATCATCATTCTTGGCATGTAAATCGCCTAGAGATGTTGGCTGTGTTCAGGGCTCTGAGGAGCTTCCTCACAGACATCAAAGGTTACCACGTCTCAGTGGTATCTTATCTGAACCGACAAAGGACACTCAGATTGTGCCCTCTATCCAGATTGGCGCATCTGATCATTTTATGGTCCCAAGGGAAATATTATCTATAAGAACAATATATGTCCCGGGGGTTCTGAATTAGGGAGCAGACATCCTGTCGAGGCAGGGGCTGAGGCCCGGGAATTGAGACTCCATCCAGAGGTGGTGGAGTTGATATGGCAGAGGTTTGGACCAGTGGAAGTGGATCTGTTTGCCTCTCGAGGGACTTCCGTCCAACTATCCACCTTGGTTCTCCCTGACTCATCCAGCCCCGCTGGGGCTTGGATGCCATGGTACAGGCCTGGCCGAGGCTTCGCCTGTACGCTTTTTCCCCGATCGCTCTGCTCCCGGGAGTCCTGGAGAGGGTCAGTCAGGAGGGCATCAGTCGTCTTCTGGTAGCCCTGTGTTGGCAAGCCCGAGTATGGTTTTCAGACTTAATTTCACTCCTAATAGCTCCGCCATGGCAGATTCCTCTGAGGAGGGATCTGTTGTCTCAGGCGGAGGGCACTATATTCCATCCTCATCCAGAGCTGTGGAAATTGTGGGTCTAGCCTCTGAGGGGGCTCAGAACCTAGATGCTGGTCTATCATCTGGGGTGGTCGAAACCATACTTATCTCTAGGGCTCCGTCTACTAGGAGATTATATGACCTCAAGTGGAATGTTTTTCCACTTGGTGTAGAGAACTTGAGTTAGGCCCAGTTAACTGCCCAATGGCTTCAGTTCTGGGGTTTCTTCAAGATCATTTCTCTGCGAATCTCTCCCCATCCACACGTAGGGTGTATGTGGCTGCCATTGCGGCATTCCATGCACCATTAAATGTTGGGCCTTTGGGGAGGCACCAACTGGTCATACTATTTCTCCATGGTATTGGAGGATGAGACCGACAGTCAGGTCCAGGGTTCCTTCCTGGGACCTGGCGGTGGTTCTCGAAGGGCTATTCTTGGCTCCCTTCGAATACCTCCAGTCGGCTTCGCCTTGGACCTCACGTTCAAGATAGCCTTTCTCTTAGCTATTTCTTTACAGAGACTGGGAGATCTCCAAGCCCTGGCATTATCGCCAGCTTGCTTGGGATGTGCCCCCGGCGGAGTTAAGGCCATCCTGCATCCGAGACCCAGCTATGTGCCTTAAGTGCAATTTATCATGGCTAGGTCCATGGTCCTGCAAGTATTTCATCCTCCACCTCATGTGTCGGCAGAAAAGGAGAGGTTCCTTGCTCTGCCAGTCAGAGTTCCGAGTATTTACCTTGAGAGGTCCTCTTCTTGGAGGAGGTCGGACCTACTGTAGTGTGTTTTGGATCACCTATTAGGGGCTCCCGGCTTTACAAACCATAAGTAGGCCTACAAGGTGCGCAATTTGCCTTCACCTTTGGCCGTTAGGGCTCTTTCTACTAGAGGCATGGCGTCCTCTAGGGCCCTCCTTTCGGGAGTTCCCATCCAGGAGATCTGTGAGGCAGCCGGTTGGGCTACCCCACACACTTTTGTTAGGTTCTATATTCTGCTCCTCCCTAGTACGCCTGGCGCACATGTGCTCTCGTCCTAGCTGAGTGCCTGAATCAGTTTCACTCCGGGGCAGGCCTGTTTTCGGTGCGTGGCCTAGTGGGCATTCGTTCCCCAAAGTGTCGATTCTCGATGCATTGTCGAGTTTCCTCGATAGGGAACGTCTCGGGTTATGACTATAACCCTTGTTCCCTGAGAAGGGAACGAGACAATGCATCGCTCTGCCACGCCCCTCGAGGCCTTAGAGCGTCTTGCTTCATCGCGAGGCTGGCATTCTATGCGTCAGCGTCACCTTTATGCTTCCGGTTATGCCGTCACATGTTACGTCACGACGCAACACCAATCAGGATTGGAATAGTTTCATTTTTACTTCAGAGGCGCACGCTAAGGGAGCGTCCCCAAAGTGTCGATTCTCGATGCATTGTCTCGTTCCCTTCTCAGGGAACAAGGGTTATAGTCATAACCCGAGACGTTTTTTTTTTTAGTGGAACACAGGAGATATTTCGCTCACTGTCTGCTACCCTTTTCCTTACAACAAAAATGGCTGATAAGTAGTATAAAATCAGTCAAATTTTGAAATCCATGGAAGAAAATTAAGTTCCCTTTCGTCCTGGGAACTCCGACGTGTCGTCGGGGGAGTTCCCTGACGAATTGGGATCACGCTAGGGAGACCAATCGACTTCGAGTGAAACTAAAACGAGCCAATGAAAATTGGCATGCAAGATTTGCATTCCGCAACCCGCCTACCAGTGCGGGTATAAAAGCCGGAAGCAAACGCATACACAATGCTTTTTGCTTCGGAGCCGACCAGTTGTGTCCTCTGAGTGTTATGAGCTTAGGATTGTGCTTTCTGAACGCTCAACGAGTCTGCTGTTTCCTGAGATCTCTCTGTGCTGGTGTGACGGCGCTTCAGCGGTCTTCGCGATCTCCCGTCTGCCTGTTTGTTACTACACGCGCTGTATTTACAAAGAGCTGTTTTAACAGCTGGTATTCGGTTGAGTGCACACAGCGGGCTTGCAGTTTCCCCGCTGTGTTGCCGCGTTGATCCCTGTGTGCTTCAGCACAACTAAAGAGTATTTCTCTGAAAGAGCAACACGGGTGAAGATCGCGTCCTTTTAAGGATGACGTTTCATCCGTGTGTTTCTGGATGCGGTCAGATTCTGCCTCCGGTTGATGGTCACGATCGCTGTCTCTCGTGCTTGGGCCTCGCGCACGCTGAGGCAGCTTTCGTGAATGAGTCATGTTCCCATTGCGGGAATATGACCGTCGCAGTGTTAAGATCGAGACTAAGATCCCTCTCACGAGGGGGAGTCCCTTTGGAGATTCCCCGATCTAGTTCGTCTTCTGGTTCATTTCAGAAGACGGCTACTTCGGCTAATCCCATTGGTGGTCTGAGGGTTACAGTGAGGAATAATCCGCCGGGTGAAAGACCCCCACGGACCCCTCACTCCTGCACACTGCTGCCATTGGAGCCCTTGGAGGAGCGCGCTGGGCCATCTCGTATGGTCCCGGTCGTTTCCTTCGGGGCTCCGCCGGAGGATCAGATGTCGATCGCTGCATCGGAGGGAGAGCGGTCATCTTCTGGGAATGACGACTTGGCTGCGTTGCCCCCTTCTGGTGTGGTAGCGTTGTCCGAGCCGGACCCGGAAATGGCCGCTATGCTTTCCCGGGCGGCCGCAAGCGTAGGGCTCGTGTGGAACCCTCCACCGTGTCCCGAACCTTCGCGGCTCGATGATTGGTTTCTCGGGGCGGCCCGTGCTGGTTCTCAGCGCCCCGCCCCGGTGCCTTTCTTCCCGGAAGTGCATGAGGAGGTGACGAAATCATGGAAGGCCCCTCTGGCGGCCCGACATAGATCGACTCCCTCCTCCTCCCTTACCACCCTCGATGGCGGGGCAGTGAAGGGTTATGAGGGCATTCCCCCGGTGGAGCGGTCGGTTGCTTTACAGCTGTGCCCTAAATCCGCTTCCACCTGGAGGGGTGACCCTACTCTCCCCTCTCGCGCCTGTAGGTTCTCCTCCGGTCTGACCGGTAAGGCCTATAGTGCGTGTGGAGAAGCTGCTTCTGCCCTGCATGCCATGGCGCTCCTCCAGGTCCATCAGGCGAGAGCGCTTTGCGACATGCAGGAGGGTGGTACCGACCCAGGTTTGCTCCAAGAGCTGCGCACGGCGACGGACCTCGCCCTCCGGGCGACGAAAGTCACCGCGCGTTCCCTGGGCCGAGCGATGTCCACACTTGTGGTCCAGGAGCGACATCTCTGGCTCACCCTGGCCGATATGACGGAGTCAGACAAGTCCAGGTTTCTGAACTCCCCCATTTCCCAGGGTGGCCTATTCGGCGACGCGGTCGAGGACTACGCCCAACAGTTCTCCGCCGCCCAGAAGCAGTCCGAGGTGATTAAGCACATCATGCCCCGGAGACAGGCTGCTGCTGGCCCGTCCCCTCCGGCTCCACCTCGCGCTGCTCGTCGCCGAGGGCGCCCTCCTGCCGCCGCCTCCGCCCCTGCTCCGCCTAAGCAGCAGCCTCCTAGGCAGCAGCCGGCCGGCCGCAAGAGAGGTGCCCAGCCCGCCCGGGGCTCGTCGAAACCCCCTGGTAAGAGGAGAGGTAAGCGGCCCTGAGACGGGCGGCCCAGAGGACCTGACTGCTGCTCTTCAGGAGGGTGCTACTGCACCCCTCCTTCCCCCGGAGGAGGGCCGGGTGGAGAATCCTTTGTTTCGTTTTGTTTTTCTTCCGCCGCTTCCTTCAGCGGTACCCACTTTATCAATAAAAGAGCAGTTTCCAATTCCTCTGGGTCTGTCTCGGTCGAGACTGACTTCTCAGTCTCCCCCATCCGAGGGGGTCAGAATGACAGTGTGCGCCGCCTCGTTGCCTCGCCGCTCTCGTTCCCCTCTCCCCAGCACTCAGATGACAGCTACGCCGCCTCGGCCTCGTCGCTCTCGTCTCCCGCTGGGCAAGGAGGCGCGGAAACCTGGATTCGACGCCCCCGAGCCTCGTTCCTCGTTTCCCCTCCTTCCTTCGCCTCCGTGGAAACAGGTAGGTGTTGCCTCGCACACTCAGACCTCTCTCTCGGCCGCAGTAATGCCTCCGGAGTCCGGTCCCTGTCTTCCACCTCGCTGCCCCTCCGCGGGTACGCCGGTGGTCCGAGTGGGCTCCTTGGCACGGTTCCTCGAAGCCTGGCTAGCGCTTCTGAGGCCGTCCCGTTGGCTCATCCGCACTATCCGGCTCGGCTATGCAATTCAGTTTGCCCGCCGGCCTCCCAGGTTCAGAGGCGTCCACTTCACCCGGGTGCGGAGTGTCGATGCCCCTGTCCTGAGGAAGGAAATCGACGTCCTGCTGGCGAAGGACGCGATCGAGCCGGTCCCTCCAGCCGAGATGAGGTCGGGGTTTTACAGCCCTTACTTCATTGTACCCAAGAAAGGCGGGGGGTTACGACCAATCCTGGACCTGCGAGTTTTGAATCGGGCCCTGCACAAGCTCCCGTTCAAAATGCTCACGCAGAAACGCATCTTCGAGTGCATCCGTCCCCGGGATTGGTTTGCAGCGATCGACCTGAAGGACGCGTACTTTCATGTCTCGATTCTCCTTCGACACCGACCTTTTCTTCGGTTCGCGTTCGAAGGTCGAGCATACCAGTACAAGGTCTTACCCTTCGGCCTGGCCCTCTCGCCCCGCGTCTTCACGAAAGTCGCAGAGGCGGCCATTGTTCCCATGAGAGAACATGGCGTTCGCATTCTCAACTATCTCGACGACTGGCTCATAATAGCTCACTCGCGAGATCTGTTGTGCGAACACAGGGACCTGGTGCTCCAGCACCTCAGCCGCTTGGGTCTTCAGGTCAACTGGGACAAGAGCAAACTCTGCCCAGTGCAGAGGATCTCTTATCTCGGTATGGAGTTGGACTCGGTCGCTCAGACTGCGCGCCTCACCGAGGAGCGCGTCCAGTCAGTGCTCAACTGCCTCAAGTCCTTTCAAGGCAGGTCAGCGGTCCCACTGAAACAGTTTCAGAGGCTCCTGGGGCATATGGCAGCCGCAGCCGCGGTAACGCCGCTCGGTCTGCTCCATATGAGACCGCTTCAGCGCTGGCTTCACGATCGAGTCCCGAGATGGGCGTGGCAGAGCGGCACGTTCCGGGTCAACATTACCCCGCACTGTCGCCAAACCTTCAGTCCTTGGTCAGACCCTGCGTTTCTACGGGCCGGAGTGCCCTTAGTCCAGGTCTCCAGGCATGCTGTGGTTTTCACAGATGCCTCTGCCAACGGATGGGGGGCCACGTACAACGGGCATGCAGTTTCAGGTCTGTGGACGGGGCCTCAACTGCATTGGCACATCAACTGCCTAGAGTTGCAAGCAGTACGCTTAGCCTTGTCGCGCCTCAAGGGGCTGCTTTTTCACAAGCACGTACTGGTCCGTACGGACAGCACTGCGACCGTTGCGTACATCAACCGTCAGGGTGGTCTACGCTCCCGTCGTATGTCGCGACTCGCCCGCCATCTCCTCCTGTGGAGTCAGAAGCATCTGAGGTCGCTTCGAGCCATTCACATCCCTGGTGTGCTCAACCGTACAGCCGACGAGCTTTCACGGCAGCCACCTCTTCCGGGAGAATGGCGACTCCACCCCCAGTCTGTTCAGCTGATATGGGAAGTCTTCGGAGCCGCTCAGGTAGACCTGTTTGCCTCTCCGGACACGACTCATTGCCGGTTGTTTTACTCCCTGACCGAGGGTTCTCTCGGCACGGATGCACTGGCGCACAGCTGGCCCCTGGGTCTTCGCAAATATGCGTTTCCCCCAGTGAGCCTTCTTGCACAGATTTTGTGCAAAGTCAGGGAGGACGAGGAGCAGGTCCTGCTCGTTGCGCCGTATTGGCCCAACCGGACTTGGTTCGCGGAACTCATGCTCCTCGCGACAGCCCCTCCTTGGCCGATTCCTCTGAGGAAGGACCTCCTTTCCCAGAGACGGGGCACCTTGTGGCACCCGCGTCCAGACCTCTGGAGACTCCATGTGTGGTCCCTGGACGGGACGCGGAGGTTCTAGGTGGCCTACCGCAGGGTGTGGTAGACACCATCACTTCCGCCAGAGCCCCCTCTACGAGGCGCCTCTATGCGTTGAAGTGGAACCTGTTCGTCGAGTGGTGTTTCTTCCCACCGGGAAGACCCCCGAACTTGCCCGATCAGAGTCGTGCTTTCCTTCCTGCAAGATGGGTTGGAGCGAAGGCTGTCTCCCTCCACCCTCAAAGTGTATGTTGCCGCAATAGCCGCTCATCACGATGCAGTAGAAGGTAAGTCATTGGGAAAGCACGACCTGATCATCAGATTCCTTAAGGGTGCCAGGAGGCTGAATCCACCTCGTAGTGTGCACCCCTTACCCTCTTGGGACTTGACTCTAGTGCTTAGTGCACTTCAGAGGCCCCCGTTCGAGCCCTTGCCTTCAGTCGAGTTAAATATCTTGTCTATGAAGACAGCTCTCCTGTTGGCTTTGGCTTCTTTTAAGAGGGTAGGGGATCTGCAGGCATTTTTGGTCGACGAATCGTGCCTAGAGTTCGGACCGGGCCTTTCTCACGCTGTGCTGAGACCCCGGCTCGGATACGTGCCCAAGGTTCCTACCACCCCGTTTGTGGATCAGGTAGTGAACCTGCAAGCGCTGCCCCTGGAGGAGGCAGACCCAGCCCTAGCTTTTCTCTGTCCCGTCCGCGCCCTGCGCTGTTACGTGGACAGAACGCAAAGCTTCAGGACCTCAGATCAGCTCTTTGTTTGTTACGGAGGCCAGCAGAAGGGGAAGGCTGTCTCCAAGCAGAGGTTATCCCACTGGCTAGTGGATGCTATCGCCCGGGCCTATGAGTCCCAGGGCGTGCCTTGCCCACCTAGGTTGACGGCACACTCTACTAGGAGTGTTGCCTCCTCCTGGGCTTTGGCGCAAGGCGCCTCGCTGACAGACATCTGTAGAGCTGCGGGCTGGGCGACACCTAACACGTTCGCTAGGTTTTATAGCCTTCGTGTTGAACCTGCTTCCTCCCGTGTACTCGCTACGGCCGGTAGCGCGAGGAATTAGGTTATGTCGGCTTGCTACGCCACTCCCGCCCCATGGGCCGGATACGTGCGTCTTTTACTCCGTTGGTTCCCCAACATACGGCTAACCTCGTGAGTTCCTCCATCACCCTTTCGGCATCAGGCGAGGCGGATCGCCAGTGCCAGGTCTATTACCTCTCGTAGGAGTTGCTATTAGACTGGGTGGCCTTGACAGTGGTCCCTTCGGCGACCCATTTTTTCCACGTTCCAGCTACCCTCCGGGTTAGCTCCGTGTCTTCCTCTCGACAGATCCCTCTGTCGTCCTTGCTGAGTACGCTTCCACCCCTCGGGCTGGGACTACCTCAAGGACTTCCGTATGTTTCACTACCCCACGGGTTAGTACATACGTGTATTCCAGTGCCTCCCTTCGGGCGGGCAGGGGCTCCGTAGCGTTCCCTCCTACGGGTTGGGCACGCTTTCCCAGTGTTATCCAAATCCACTGAGTGGGTCTTGCGGAACAGCAGTGTGATTTTCCTTAGCTAGCTCCCGCATCTTGTTCAAGAAACTGCTGCAGGGTAGCCTAGCTAGGCGCTGGAAGGGGTCAGCACCATGGCGTGTTTGTAGGGATCCCAATTCGTCAGGGAACTCCCCCGACGACACGTCGGAGTTCCCAGGACGAAAGGGAACGTCTCGGTTACATATGTAACCCTCGTTCCCTGAGTACAGGGAACGGAGACGTGTCGTCCCCTCGCCACGTTGCTGTACCTTCGCGGAGGACTGGACACTGTTCGGCTCCTCAGCGAAAAAGCATTGTGTATGCGTTTGCTTCCGGCTTTTATACCCGCACTGGTAGGCGGGTCGCGGAATGCAAATCTTGCATGCCAATTTTCATTGGTTCGTTTTAGTTTCACTCGAAGTCGATTGGTCTCCCTAGCGTGATCCCAATTCGTCAGGGAACTCCCCCGACGACACGTCTCCGTTCCCTGTACTCAGGGAACGAGGGTTACATATGTAACCGAGACGTTTTAAGTGAAAGAGTTTCAATTTAGGTGACCATTACACTACTGTTTGAGGTCAGTAAGATTTTTAAATACTTTTGAAAAAAGTCTCTTATGCTCATCAATGCTGCATTTATTTTACAACGTGTCACATGATCCTTCAGAAATCATTCTAATACGCTGATTTGTTGCTCAAGAAACATTTCTTATCATAATCAATGTTAAAAACAGATGTGATGCTTAACACTCTTGTGGTGATTCAGAACAGCATTTATTTGAAATAGAATTTTTTAAAACAAAATAAAAGTCTTTACTGTCACCTTTGATCTATTTGAAGCATCCTTTCTAAATGAAAGTATTAATACAAAAAAATACACAAAATCTTACTTGCCCCAAACTTTTGCACAGTTTAGTTTATTCTTCATTTTAAGTGTCTAAGTGAGAATTCAAGGGTGATTGTGGTTTAAGGGTTTTAACCATCAAATCATGTTGTATTATCCAACATTTTCCAAAAACAAATTTATTCTTTTTAATGAGAACTTCCCTTAACACAAGACATCCCTTCACCATAACCGACCCTTGACCCCCTTTCCTCTGACCCCAAACTCTTGCATGCCGGAATCCTCTTTTTCTTTAGGAAAAAAGAGGGAAATGTATGATCATCCTGTCTACTCCTTGGCAACACAAGTTATGGATTTAACCATCCGTGAGTAACAACTCCTCACCCCTCATTCTTTACCTCTCTTCCATCAAATCAACCCTCCATGTGTCACATCCTTCTCTGAACTTTTCGCTTTTGCCATTTTCATACAGATGACAGACACTGAGTAGAGAACGATACGTAATGTTCCGATTCCAATTTCTTTGGCAGAGATGTTCCAACTTCCATCTGTTTGTAATACGACATGACTGATGCATCCGTTCTGCTTCCTCGTGTTCATTTTTGGTTGAAGCTCCTGTTTGTGACTTGAATGCATTTTTACTTTGCTCGCTATTTTACTTTGTCTGAGTGTATATCGTTACTGTGGTGTGGTAGGTGGTTTCACTGGGGGGTTCCAGACACATCAACAGGTGACTGAGCTACCGGGAGAGCAGGAGTTAGTACACGTGTACGAGCTATAACTTACGTGTTCCAACATCACAAGTTTGTCTTGTTCGTGATTACTACAGCTGTGTGCAATTTGTCATGCAACCGAACAATGGCTATTGTCTCTTTGTTCAGTATGTCCTTCAGTTGCTACTGTGCTATGTGTTTTTGTTCTTGTCGTTCCAGGTAAATATCTACATGTGTGTTTATTTGCCTTTTTATTATTTTTATTATTCTATATCAAATCTATACTAATTCTCTGGAGAGCAACCAAGAGTGAAATGACCAGGAATGGTTGGGCAAAACCATGCCAACTTGAGGAATAATTATTTTTCCCTCCAGTTCTCCCTTCTCTCTCTCCCTTATTTCTCCTTCTACTTATGTTGCTCTGACTCTCTTTTTCTTTCTTTCTTTCTCTCTCTCTCTCTCTTTCTCTCAAGTTGAGAAAACTCTAAAGGATCAGAAGGATCCAGGTGAAGCTATGTTTGACGTCATCCCCTGTCCCCTTCAACACGTCCTGGCACATGCACATGACACAATTACAGAGAACTTTTTTTAGTCTGAAAGTCCTGTATTCACCGTGACACAAGGTCCACTCTTGTGCAATTCTTTTTTTTGTGAAGATAGTATTCTTCTATTAATATATGCACAAAATTTGGGTAAAAACTTATTTTGTGTTATATTATGCCTTTAGAAATTGAGCGCTACACAGTCTGCCTAATGGTGTTACATTATGCAGACTTACGAGAAGTAATTCTATCTTTCACAAATATTTCAGTGGCAGTTTTTTCAATGTGTTAAAATGTGAGTGGAGAATGATTTGCAAATGTTTCACTCTAAAGCACTGGGAATAAGATAATTGAAGTATATCTGAATCTTGACATCAATGGATTTTCTAAATAAATGGTTCTCAACTAATTTTGCTTCAGAACTTAGATGTTTCATTGGGCACCAAGTGCCTACACCATATCAAAATGTTTTTCATGTAAAAGTATAATTGTATTAATATTACTCCATTACCTAACTCAATAATATTGTATTTATTTATTTTATTTTTTGTTAGGTCAAAACTATGCCAAATGCTTTGTTTAATTTTGCTACATTCTATCCACTGACAGATGAATTTCCTCTAAAGTTTGATTTTACGCACTACATTTGACATCAGCAACAAAATTGAATGCCAGTTTGTTGCATTTAGCTTTGTTTTTTGTTTCGTGAGAACAGACTTACAAACTGTTTTTGAGTCAAAACCCACCAGTTGAGAACTACTCTTCTAAATCACCATCCATTTAAGAGATATTTCGCTTCTTTAATTCCCAGTCCTGGTTTTAGAAATTTGACATTTTGGACACATTGAAAATGGATAAAGTATGAAATTTGGATAATGGTAATCATAGATTATCATTAGATCCATTGTCATTACTTTATCATGTTGTGTTGATGACATCATGGCCTTAGGAAGAGTTAGAATGAGCTTCTTTCAGATATTAATGGTTCAGAGTGTAGTAAATTTCAGTACAGTGCCCCACAACTCCATTAATAACCCACAAATTTAACAGACCAATAAACCATTGGCATAAAAGTGAACATTTCACACTCTAGACACCATGATTAAAGAGTCAGACAAAATGATAAATAAGTAATGTCCTTCATGTCTGAAGTAGCATTTCGGTCAATAAATGAACGATTTTTTTTTCTCCTTCAGTGGAGACCTCAGCATTGCTGAGTTGGTCGGTATTTTACTTTATTTCTTTAGCTTTTTTTCTTTCTTTTGGTTTTCTGTCGTATTCATTTCATCTTGTTCAGACAAAAGTTGATTATATGTTAAAATCAGAAACACTATTGTGTGTCCTGATGTCCTCATTTCATCAAAGTGTTGCATATGTCTGACAATCTGGTCTACTATTTCTCTCATGTGTTGGCCTTAAATGAGAAGTCCTACTACTTAAAAGTAATATACCGAGATAGATTAAAAATACAGTTTAAGGATTAAATGTATAAAGTGGGGTCTAAACGTCTCTGTCCACATTAAATATCTAGAATTCAAATCCGAAATTTAAGTTTTTGAGTGACATTGACCAATTTTGTACAAATGTAAGGGTCAGATGTTTTTTCTCCAGACATTTTATGTTGATTTTTTTCAGTTAAATTATGATGTTGATAATATTTGTAATGACGAAATAAAATTTAAAATGGAAAAAGAAAAAATAGAACCCCTTGTAGTCTCAAGACTTTTGAACCCCAACTTAGTTGCAAGCTTTTTGCCTCAAATATTACAAATAACCATTTGTAGCATTCTAGTGTCTCTGACATCAGTTAGGCATCTTTTCTTGAAGTGTTATGAGTGTCATCAACAGTGTTGTCATTTCTGCATGCTCAGTTAGGTATTTATGACCTTAGACTGCATTTTAGTGCTCATGACATCACAGATTCATAGAATAAATATATATTAATCAACACACTGTAATATTAACCATCCCTCTTCTCCCTATCATTCTGCTCCAGAGAATGTAGCTAACCTAGCTACGCCTGCTAAAAAACTGGAGCATGCCATCCGCCTAGCGGAGTTAGTCATTGAGGTTCTACATCAGAACCAGGACCACCACGCAGAGGTGAGTCTGGACTCGCTCTCTCTTTCCCTTACGTTCATTCTCTTTTTTTCTTTATCTAGTACAAAATAAGGTTGATTTAAAGTGCCAGTGGCTTCTCTCTTATAACAAAAAAGGCAGCTGTGCAGTTTGCACAGTGCAGTTTGTATTAGTGTAAATTAGTGAAACAACAAGAGTTCACTCTCCCGTGAGATCCAGGTCTCTAAACCACTTTCCCTGGATCTATACTCTAAAGAAGGCCTCAGAATACAGATTGTTTCTGTGTTCTAAATGTTAGACAGATTCCCTTGGAATGCCTATGAAAAAGAAAATCTGAGGAAAACGTACTCGGTTACTAACGTAACCTTGGTTCTCTCTAGAGAGGGAACGAGTACTGCGTAATAGCTTACGCTATGGGGAAAACTCTTTTCATCGAGACATTGAAGCCAAAAAAATTATCCTTAATTTGGAATCAATGTAAAGCGCTTTGCAGCAGCAAGCAGACCTTAGGCGAGACAGCTCGCGCGCCTATTGGCTGTCTTGCGGCAAAAGCAGCAGCCTATCGAGAGCAACTCTGCGTGACGTCATGACGAATGGGGGCACTTCGCGCCCATTTCGTCACGTCCCGCCAGAAAGGGCGTGGTCTCTCCCTATAAATAAGCTCGATATCCTGCTATACACTGATTTTTCATCGCCGAAGCGAACCAGAGCGTATTCCAAGCACGGCAAGATACGCAGTACTCGTTCCCTCTCTAGAGAGAACCAAGGTTACGTTAGTAACCGAGTACGTTCTCTTACGAGAGTATCTCTCGTACTGCGTAATAGCTTACGCTATGGGGAACACAGTGTAACACGCCGTGCTGATAAGGATCCAACACCACAGTCCCAGGGGCAAAGCCCGGGGCGCATATAGTGCATAATCACAATACACTCACAGAGAGTAAAAAAGGAGAGGCTGGAAGCATTTCTCCCTATAGATAGGCCCACAGGGGCACCATATGACCGTTAAACCACGCAGCCAGGGTGAAAGCATTCAGCCTGAACTGGGTGGCCCTACTTGTGCCAGTACTCATGGAGCTGCTGCATCAGTCTGAACGATGCGCAGGCCAAACACTCAGCATCCGAGCCGCACAGCGGGCAGATAGCACTGAAGTTTAAATAGCCAAAAGCTTAGCTTGTAAGGCAGGCACCTCCAGGTTGTAGTATTTTATAAATGTAGACGGCGAGGCCCAGCCCGCGGCCGTACAGATATCTTGCAGGGTGACCCCGCTAGACCATGCCCACGACGAGGCCACGCCTCTTGTGGAGTGCGCCCTGACACCCAAGGGGCACTGCAGGCCCTTTGAAGTGTAAGCCAGCGCAATGGCATCGACTATCCATCTGGATAGGCTCTGTTTCGAAGCAGCAAGTCCCTTGGAACGCCCACTGAACGAAACGAAAAGCTGCTCGGTCTGTCTGAACCCAGACGAGCGGGACACATAAGCTCTTAATGCCCTAACTGGGCAAAGAAGATTCGCATCCTCCTCCTCATTGATAACCGGAAGGGCAGACAGGGAAATCACCTGGGCCCTGAACGGTGTGTTGAGGGATTTTGGCACGTAGCCGTGCTTAGGTTTGAGTATGACCTTTGAGTCGTTAGGCCCAAACTCCATACATGACGCGCTTACAGAAAGCGCCTGTAAGTCCCCTATGCGCTTCACTGAAGCGAGAGCCATGAGAAAACACCGCCTTGAAAGACAGGTGCTTCATGTCCGATAACTGGATCGGCTCAAATGGGGCACCCTTCATGGCCTCCAAGACCATGGAAAGGTCCCATGACGGGACTGAAGGGGGCCTGGGAGGGTTTAGCCTCCTGGCTCCTCTTAGGAAACGCACGACAAAGTCGTTCTTCCCTAGCGACTGGCCAGACACCGGTTTTGCAAACGTTGCTATGGCCGCCACATAGACCTTGAGTGTGGATGGGGTCCTGCCCTTATCCAGCAGCTCTTGAAGGAAGGACAGTACTTCCGTAACCCCGCAGTCCACTGGCGAAAAGCCTCGGGCTTGACACCAGGCAGAGAACACTGACCATTTCGAGGAGTAGAGCCGTCTAGTAGACGGGGCTCTAGCCTGCGCGATCGTGTTCAGCACTCCCTCTGGGAGGCTAGCGGGTACCCGTTGATGGCCCATGCGTGCAGGGACCACAGATCCGGGCGAGGATGCCAAATCGAGCCCTCCGCCTGAGAGAGGAGGTCTCTCCTCAACGGCACAGGCCATGGGGCAGCGCTGGTCAGCTGCATCAGGACAGGGAACCAAGCCTGGTTCGTCCAGAGCGGAGCTACGAGCAGCACTGGGCATCCGTTTTCCCTGATTCGTTCCAACACCTGGGGCAGGAGCGAGACCGGGGGAAAAGCATACAGAGGACAGCGGGGCCAGACATGGGCCAGCGCGTCCTTGTTTTTCGAGAAAAACTTCGGGCAGTGAGCGTTTTCGTGGGACGCAAATAAGTCCACCTGCGCTCTGCCGAATGTTTCCCACAGCAGCTGGACCATCTGCGGGTGCAGCGACCATTCCCCTGCTGGTACATTGTTCCTGGACAGTCTGTCCGGTCCCACATTTAGGTGACCGGGCACATGCGCTGCTCTCAGCGAGAGCAGGCTGTGCTGAGCCCAGACCAGGAGGCGTTCCGTCAGCCTGTAAAGGTTTCGAGACCTGACGCCACCCTGGCGATTTATGTACGCCACCACTGACATGTTGTCCGACCGGACCAAGACGTGGTGGCCTCTTATCTGGGGACAGAAGTGCCGCAGCGCTCTGTCGACTGCTATCATCTCTAAGCAGTTTATGTGAAGGAGCTTCTCCCGCTCTGACCATAGGCCAGCTAGCGGTCTGCCCTCGAGCAGCGCCCCCCACCCCGAGGTGGAGGCATCCGTAGACACCACCTTTACACTCGAGGCGGTCCCCAGACTCACACCTGACTGGTACCAGGTGGACACCTTCCAAGGTCTCAGAGCTGAAACGCACTGCTGGCCGACCCTGAGGCGAAACAGACCCGTGGTCCACGCCCGGGGCGGAACCTGCGCTTTCAGCCACATCTGCAGCGGGCGCATGCGAAGCAGGCCCAGCTGGAGTACAGAGGCCGCTGAGGCCATTAGGCCCAGCATTTTCTGAAACCTTCTGAGTGGGACTATAGAGCCGTGGCGGAAGGATTTCGCGATGCGCTGAATATTTAGTCCGCGCTCCGGTGACAGGCGTGCCGTCATGGATAGCGAGTCTAACACTGTTCCCAGAAAGGGAATTTTCTGGCTGGGAGACAGTGCACTCTTTGCCCAATTGACCGTAAGGCCCAGCTTCTCGAGGTGCTCGAGTAATGTGGCCCTGTGTTCTATGAGCTCTGATCGTGATCGAGCTAGAACCAGCCAATCGTCCAAGTAGTTCATAACTCGCATGCCCCGAAGTCTCAGGGGAGCGAGAGCCGCGTCCATGCACTTCGTGAATGTACGTGGTGCTAGGGACAGGCCAAACGGCAGGACTGTGTATTGATATGCCTGGCCCTCGAATGCGAATCTCAAGAATCGCCTGTGATGGGACGCTATTTGTATTTGGAAATAGGCGTCTTTCAGATCTATTGACATAAACCAGTCCCCGTGGCGCACTTGCGCGAGGATTTTCCTGGTCGTAAGCATCCTGAACTGGCGCTTCACAAGCGCTCTGTTCAGCTGTCGCAGATCTAGAATGGGTCTGAAACCCCCATCTTTTTTCGGTACCAGAAAATATCTGCTGTATAAGCCCCCCTCGCTCTGAGCCTGAGATAAGGGTTCTATAGCCCCTTTGCTCAGTAGTTTGGCTATCTCGGCTTGAAGTAGATGAGATACTTCGTTTCCCACCGTAGTCTCGACTAGAGGTCTTCACGGGTCCAAAAATTCATGCCCGACCCGGAAGAGACCCGTAATGTGCTAAACCGAACCGACCCGGACCCGTCTATTATTTCAAAAGTTGGACCCGGACCCGTGCAGATCCGAGAAACGCCGTGCCCGGACCCGACCTGGACCCGTTTATTATTTGAAAACTGGACCCGAACCCGACGGCAAGACACAAACCCGACTGGACCCGATTGTCACATATTATTTCACACAAGTTGCGAAAAATAAAACTTTTTGTCTTACATAATTTTAGTCGTCGTCGTCTCACTTTCTTGTAACGTTACCTGACTGACTGTGATGCATTGCAATCCACCGACAAGAAAGTTCTATCCATGTTTTTTCTCTCGTTATTCCAAGCTTAATCCACTCAGTATTTCAGCTTTAAAAGTCCACTTGATGTCACGGTGATGGATGACAAATGCAACTTTGCACATGTGCATTCTGACTCGAGTTAACTCGCATAATAACTAACTTAACCGTTTGTCCTTTTGAACTAACTTATAATAACAATTGCTCGTTCAGTGCCATGGCCGCTGACATTATTTATTTGCTATCATATGTGCTCTCTGCTGGAAGCTCCGGTTGCCAAAGAAACATGACATGCGACAAACTTGAGACTGCACATGCGCGCTAGCTGGATCAGCCTAAAATGTTGGGGGTTTTTTTAACGAATTTGAGAGTCATAGAAAACATTTATGTGACAATTCACCTCAGATTTTGTTGCTGATTTGAAATATATTTAAATATGAGTGTGTAACTCAAAGTCTGCAAGCATTTTTGAGATTTGAACCATTTACTATGTCACATAATAGGAACACGAACTCAAAATGACACGTATACATAGTAGCCTACCTACATATCAATAATTACTACCAAGAAAAACATGAAATAAAATATAGAAATAAAATAAACTTAAATATAGTAAAGATCTGTTTCCCCACTGCACACAAAGGTATCCATCATTACCGTGCGTGCAGTTGCATTAACTCTCTCTGACTGAGTCTGGGCGCGGCCGCGCGCTCTGCTTCTAACGGCAGAGAGAGAGAAAGAGAGATCGCTTTTTTTTTATTATTTCTCTTTTCTTTACCTACTTTTACAAGTTGCAAAAAAACACAAGCAGTGCTGATCTGACTCATTCTGGCTCTGATCGAGTCCGATCGCACGGGTATTACACACAATTTTAAACAGACCCGGGACCCGAAGTAATAAATTCGGACCCGACCCGGACCCGGCCGATCATTTAAAATTTAGACCCGAACCCGTACGGGTCCCGGGTCGGGTCCCGGGTCGACGGGTCTCGGGTGCACTGTGAAGACCTCTAGTCTCGACGCGCGCCATATAGCGGCGGGGACGTCGAGCAAACTGTAGCAAATAGCCTCTCTTTATAGTGTTCAGCACCCATTCTGATACCCCGGGAAGCTTTGACCACGCGTCCGCGTGAATAGCTAGAGGTAGAATGGAAACCGGGCTCTGGCCGCGACAAAGCGGCAGCTCGAGAGCCCCGGTGTCCTGAGAACACGACGGCGTGTTTACAGCGTCTGAGGCGGGGGGCGCGCTGATCACAGCGGGCAGCCTGGCCGCACTCAGCCTCTCTATGGCGGGACTCGCAACGAGAGTGAGCGGGGCGAATCTCGTGGGATTCGGCATGTCTGCGGGGAAATGTGGGCGCGATAGTACGGGCACATTTACTGCACTGCACATGCTTTCGGCTGGAGCCGATTGGATGTGTGTTGGTTTCGTTTTTACAGAAACCAAGGGACACGCGGCGTGTAGTGTAAGCGGGCAATGTATGGGCGCATTCACTACATTGTCTGCACAATCGAACTGGGTCGATTTTATGAGTGCAAGCCCTGCACCGTGGCGGGCTGTGTCTGGGTGTGGGAATGGGCACTGGGGCGTGGGCATTCTTACAACACACATAACACCATCGGCCGTGGCCGGGACACCAGAAAATACACTCTTTATTGGATTTATCTGGGTAGCCGTAAAAACGGCTTTTGTGTGCAGGCAAGCGGGCTGAGACACCGGCTGCTTCGCTGCTAAATACACTGGGACAGTCACATCGCATGGGACTGAACGAGCGAGGAGTTTTGGTGGAAATCCGGCCGCAGCGGGATCTGAACACCGTCGTTTTCCTAGAGTGGCTAGGAAAGCTTCGAGGCCTCGGGCTTGAGCTCAATCCTCGGCCGGGGCCCGCGCTGAGGGGGGCGGCGTCCAGCAGAGCGAGAGCGCGGTCTCTGGTCTTGGGCCTGGCGGCGCTGTGAAGCGGCGGCGGCGGGCGGTGCATGCTGCGGCTGAGAGCTGCGAACAGGCGGCTGTTTAGGGCGACCTGAAGCGGAGCTCGAGCGCTTCGGGAGGAAGTGCTTCATGGCCTGCAAAGTCTTCTGCACCTCAGTGTATCTGTCCGCGAAATCCTTGACGGCAGATCCAAAGAGGCCCGCTGGGGAAATGGGCGCGTCGAGGAATACAGAGCGCTCGGCTTCCGTCATCTCTGACAGCGTCAACCATAGATGTCTCTCGGCGACGGCGAGAGAGGCCATATTCCGCCCCATGGCCTGTGCAGCGGCTTTAGCGGCGCGTAGAGCGAGATCCGTAGCGCTCCGCAATCCGCCACACAGATAGCCCCGGGTCCTTCCTCGTCCAGTTTAAGGAGAAGGTCAGCCTGGTAGATCTGCAAGACAGCCATCGTGTGCAGCGCTGAGACTGCTTGTCCGGCGGCGGTGTAAGCGCGCCCGTGCAGCGATGACGTCACCCGGCAGGCCTTAGATGGGAGCGTTGTCTGCGCGCGCCGTCCAGCAGAGGGCGGGCAGAGATGTGACGCTACCGCTACCTCCACCGGAGGAATGGAGGTGTACCCTCTATCTCCCGCACCGTCGACAGTGGAGAATGCCGCGGAGACAGAGGTACGCAGCCTGGCGGAGAATGGGGCGTTCCACGACTTGGAGACTTCGTCGTGAAGTTCGGGGAGGAAAGGGGCGGCCCTGGATTTAGACGGAGCCTCGTCCTTCCCGAGGAAGCGTCCGTCTAGCCTGTTGCGGGGTGGGAGCGCGGGCGCTTCCCACTCGAGGCCGATGCTTTCCACGGCCTGGGTGAGCAGACGCATCAGCTTAGCCTCAATGCCGGCTCTCTTCCCGGGGGGTTGGCAGGAAACGTCAGCGGGGGGGAGGTCCGCGGAGCTCGCCCAATCCTCGCTGTCAGAAGCCACGAGAGAGCATACCTCAGGTTCGTCGAACTCGGGGGCGGACGCGGCGGCAGACGGCGGCCGTTGTCCATCCGGGAGCGACTCTGGTGAAGCCGGCGAAGCAGGCGGGCGAACCGGCGAGCTTTGGCGGGCTGGAGAAGGCTCGGGAGCGCGCTGGGCGCGGCGCTTCTTGCGGCGCGGCGCCACGGAAGGCTGGGAGGCGGGCTCAGAGAACGATGCCAGGCGAGTCCTCAGAGTCACCATGGGCAAAAGCTCGCAGTGAGGGCATCCGCCGTCAGCGAGCGCGATAGCCGCGTGATCCTCACCCAGGCAGGACACGCAGATGACATGACGGTCCTCGTCGCTGAGTTGGGCGCGGCACGAGCCACAAGAAGGCATCTTTAAAAAGACGCAGCTCTTTTAGGGAGAAGTGTGTGTTGCGTCACGTAAGCAAACACACACTCTCAACAGAGAAATACAATGCAATGGAAAGGATATAATACGCCGGAAAGCGCAGCAGGTACGGCGGCTGAAGGCGGCGAGGCCAGCGACTCCAGGCTCAAGGCACGTCCCGCTGAAGGCTACAGGTCGACGGCGCGGCTTCTCAATCCAGATCCAGCGATGCGTGAGCTTCGCTGAAGAGTTGAAAAATCAGTGTATAGCAGGATATCGAGCTTATTTATAGGGCGAGACCACGCCCTTTCTGGCGGGACGTGACGAAATGGGCGCGAAGTGCCCCCATTCGTCATGACGTCACGCAGAGTTGCTCTCGATAGGCTGCTGCTTTTGCCGCAAGACAGCCAATAGGCGCGCGAGCTGTCTCGCCTAAGGTCTGCTTGCTGCTGCAAAGCGCTTTACATTGATTAAAAATTAAGGATAATTTTTTTGGCTTCAATGTCTCGATGAAAATAGTTTTCCCCATAGCGTAAGCTATTACGCAGTACGAGAGATACTCTCGTAAGAGAACTGAAGATGCATTATAAATAGTGAGCCAAGTAAAGGTTTCAGTCGTAATTTTATAATAATTGGCCTGTTTTAACAGTAAATACTCTAAGAACAAATGCATTTTTGGCATTATTCCGAAATGCAATTTTAAGTATAAGGTAATCCATGGTCTTCCTGAGATTTATAGATTTACTGTATCTTTCTGAATATGCTTAACAGGCTGCGGTCACAAGTACAGGAGACCAGTCGGTACAGTATTATGTTTCTTTTTTTCTTAAGTTGTCATCACATAGTGTACCTTTTCCCTCAAGCATGTCGATTCACGCAGTTAAGGGCATTTCTGTTATGTCTGGGTGGATGGGGCAAGACGATGCTTAAAGAACATGATGGAATTGACATAAAGTTTTAGCTTGGGTCTCTTGGATTTCTGGAAATGAAATATCCCCCCCCCCCCCCACACACACACGTACTGATCAAAATGCACAAATGAGCAAAATATTTGAGTTTAAGCACTTTATCTTCAAGACATTATGATAGAACCATCTGTAAATCATTCTGTTATTATTTGTGAAACTACTATGCTAGAACTTCGTTGCTGCCCAACTGGTGGTATCATACTATATAACTATTTAAGGGCTATTTCAGCTTTAGAGTAAAAATATCCCCCAATTGTGACTTTAAATCTCACAATTGGGACTTTGCTTCTCATTATTGCGAGGTTATAACTCACAACGTGATTTATTTTTCACAACGTGTCTTCAAATCTCACAATTGTGACTTTTTGTCCAAAAGTTTTGGAAGAAAATTGTTTATAATCAACACTTTGCACATACATCACTCTCTACATGTTCATGTTTTTCCTCACCATTCACTCCATGGTGTTGTTGCAGGGAAAAGAGGTATGTGGCTAAAATGAATGCAATGAAAAAAGTCCCTTACTGGCTTATGCATGAGCTATGAAGAGTTCCCTTCCCCTGTAATGTCCCATTCCTCACAACATGAGGGAATGTATTGCCGCGTCCGACATGGGTTTGTCTTAATTCCTCAGCATTGTGCCTGTCAAGTCTCCCTTCAAACTTTTTGAAAGGCTTGCGTCCCCCCACTGGCAAGGTCAATGCTCAATGATTCCTTTGCTTTCAGGGGGCAATGTTTACATATTTACGCACCCGCAACACTATGTACCACCTTAACCTTTCCCAATTAGACGTGTTCCCTTCTGCTAGTGTACTTGAACTAGAGGTCTTCTCAGGTCCTACCCAACCTGAATAAATTCTTTCATGAACCCGACGTGCATAAATTAATTTACAAAAAAAGAAAAACTCGCCCGAAACAGACCCTATCAAATTTGACTCCGACCATACCTTTTTTAGACAATTTTCCTCTGTTACCCGAATGTAACAGAGGCAGTAACGTCTACACATGCCTGCAGCCCAGCATGCCAGTGGCAAGTGGTTACTTTTTATACCTGGCTTGACACAGGTTAAAATCAGAGACGACAAATAAGAAACACTAGCCTAACTTCGTCATACTCATATTCTAGTCAGAATGTGAGTCTGATACTGCTCCATAGGGCTTTGATTATGAGGCGTGTCTTAACCGAACCAGGAAAAAAAAACTGCACTCAATTGGATAGACCGACAACCAATCAGAGCAACGCAGTAAGTGACTTATGTTGAGCGACGCATAGTTATCAACAGAACTCAACTGCACGCACTGGAAAAAGTATTTAAAAAATGAGTGTTAACGATCTTTGCCGGTGTTGCAAAAAGAACTTGCAAACACGAAAAGCATTTTTGAAAGAAATATGTCTGATGAAGTGATGATTACGTAACTGCAGATCATCTGTCCATCATCGTGTAAAGCCCGCCCTGGCAATTTGATTGGCCCGGCGATTTCTGAACCGAGCATAATTACTCCTCAATGGATCGAGTCCAGACCGAACTTCCCGACCAAAAAATGTTGTGGGCGGGGTTCGGGCTGGCATCCAGGCTAAAGAAACACCACAGCAGGTGTAGATTTAAAAGTATGACCATCTTCCGACCTTATTTGTAAATAAACATTAATTCTCAGATGTATTTACGTTAGTTACATTGTTATATACAGTATATATAACACATATTGATATTTATATGTATTTGTTTTAAGTAATATATTGATAAACTCATGAAACAAGTAATTGCAAGTTGGCAATTTTTTAAACAAACGCGGGTCATCTTGGGTCCATTCTGAAAAAACATTTATTTTCGGCTATTACTATCTGATGTGACCCATGTCCCAGGCACTTGTCAAAGTTTTGGACCCAAACCTGCTCTGGTTTCGTGTCGGAAATCGTGTTATTTGATTGAAGTGGATCTATGAAGACCTCTAACTTGGACTTAACAATCCCTCGAAATGACCAAATCAATGTCATAACATAGCCCTCTTCCCAGGACCACTCTTGCTGATTTTAATTTACAGTAAAGTCTTTGCATTCAATCAGTTTGTTAATGTTAACACCTATCCAGCGCTCCCAAATTAGCAAGAAGGGCCTTGGGGAAGGATTCATGGGTTGCTTGGATTTGGTGTCTCTTGTCGCTCTTTACCACAATTGACTTGTCTGTCTGGTTAAGCTCAGCCATATGCATTGCCCTGCTCCACTAGCAATCGCTATATTAAGTGCTAACATTATGAACCAAGTAGCGTTTTCAAGAGTTAAATATGAAGCATGCAGGTAAGTGCTATGGTAAGTCTGGTCTTAGAGCTTGCTATCCCTTTGTAGCGGAGCGGATTTGGGGGAAAAGGTTTTGGGGCTCATTGAAGCAGTGAGTTTAGAGGGCTAAAAAAGGAGGTAGCATGCAACCAAAGGGAAGGATTAAGCCTCTGATCAGATCCATGAATGGGTTTATCACTGGTCGGTTGTTTTAATTAGAAGAAAAGTGTTTTATGCCGAGACTGCAAGTAAGCTTGATTGATCTAAGAAACTCCTTCTCAATACCCCACTACAGGCCCAAAATTTATGGTCACTTTAAGAAATTAAAGAAGAAATATTCATCAAACCATATGCTTTGCCAAGTAAAGAAGCCTGCTGCTTGCAGTCTTTGGCATATCAGGGACGGCAATGTTGCATGATCGCAAGACACATCCCCATCCCGATGGTAGGGATGCAGTGATGTGAACGGTTGAACTACATCTTCCATTCGGAGGGCAAAAGCATGCAGGAAAATTAACCTCACTTGCATGAGAACTGCACCTCCTCTGGCATCTTGACTCCACTGGGAATTGACCTGATATAGGAAAAATGGAATGACCTCAGGTCACAAATATATAAACATTTGCAACACAAGATTTAAGGTGTATCGGCATTTTTTAGATTTGAATGACAGGCCCTCTTATTAAGTTTTAGTTTAGTTACTCTAATTTTAATTAACATGGTTACTTTAGAGGGCCACGTAATTCTTGATATATGCAATTTTATATAGAAGATTCATAAATTTCTTATGGTGAAATGTTTTTCACAATATTTAGACTTTGTTTTGAAAGCTATGTAGTAGAATTATCTGTTTTGCAAATTTATAAATGGTTCAATGTAAGTCCAGTTTTAAAGTCCATAATGCTTAACTTTTTACCTTAACCCTTTAGCCTTGTAAACTGGTTACTTGAATGCCTTTTAATAAACATTATGACCATGACATGAACCCCTCAGACCAAAACTCTTTCTTCAACCTTATGGCTCAAATGAAGGGCCATTACTTTACAAATAGATTTACAAAGTTAACGTGTGAAAAATCATATGGCGGACCCTTAACCAGTTTACAATCTTTTTCTTGCCTGAGATTATGTTATACACTTGCGATTTCTAACTTTCTGCTTCTTTCTCCATTCTTTCTTCCTTTACTGGACTATCAAGGCCTTTGCATGGTGGTCAGACCTGATGGTGGAGCACGCTGAGAACTTCCTGTCGCTCTACGCTGTTGAAATGGATGCGGCTCTTGAGATCCAGTCTCCTGAGAGCTGGGACAGTTTCCCGCTCTTTCAACTTCTAAATGACTTCCTCCGTACTGACTGTAAGCACTTCTTCCATCACTTGGTTAAGAGTTCTGAAAGTAAAAGTGTTATAACTCTGGATAAAATAGCTATTATAATGTATGTTGTGGCAAAAACTTCTGTTAAACACCATCACTGCGTAAGAGACACTCAGAGTCAAATTAATAAAAAGAGAAATATTTATTCTTGCAAGAAGGCCCAGTCGCCATCACAGCCGTTACATTCTGTGAAGTGAGTGGCGCGCACCAGGAAGACATGAGACAGCTTTTATACTCTTTTCAAGGTTCCTTCTCACCCGCTGTACTTTTCCACCCAGATAAGGCCCCCACTTCTGTTCAGTTTTTTCTTAAGGACACAAACTGGTACTGGAATAAACTAGCCAAACCTGACCATTCCTAAGGTCAAGATGTCCTGTCCCATATATTCCTGAACCGTCACGCACAAGCACGTACACACATATACTTTTACACATTGAATAGATTAGGAATAAATGACTATTAAAATTTCTACAACAATTCCACACTTTTTATCATTCAGATTACCCATAATCACAATAATAAACAAAAAGACAAATTTTAAGTCATATCATCACACTACTCTTCATCTCTGTTTTCACATAACTGATCACTCTTCTTAAACATTTGTGAAAATAACATTTTGAAAAGAAAAAGCTTAGGCTGTTTTTGTAAGGATAGTCCCTTAAGTATTAGCAAGCAGATAAAGAATTCAACTAAAGCCGGGCTAGATAAACAATCACTGTTGTTGTACCCCAAGCATAGCTTGACCCTCAGTCACCTTAGTTAAATAAGAAATAGTGTACAGACTAGTTAGAAAAACAACAAATGTTACATCAAAATATAAAGTATAAGAAAAGTATAATAAAACCCTTCATTTCAAAACCCTCTCCTTGTACCTTATCACATAGCGGATAAGCACAGCTTTTAACCATCTGTTCATAACAAAAACATTCATAGGAAGAAGAAAAAGAAAAGAAAAACAAACACCAAATGTCTAACACATGTCACTGTAGCTTCCACTACTAGAATCATCTTCATCACATTTCTTGTCATTGTCATCATCATTTGGATAAAACTGTCATTTTACCAATTTAACTGAGCTGGAAACACACAATATTGACAATCCTACCCCCGAAACCCCAAAGAGTAATCAAACAATCCATTCATTTTCCTAAAATACTTTCTAATTAATCAGTGACCAATCAAATCTCGTTGGCGTTGTTTAAGGTGAGATGTTTGGACGGTGGTGTTGCAATCTCCATCCTTGCAACCTTGTTTGTGGAGTGGACCATAGCCTCTGTCACCTGTGAATGGAGATCTTAAGTGTTTTGTTAGTGCTGCTGGTCGTCCTTCTGGTGTGACCTGTGGAATTTTCACCATTTGTTTACTGATTATATACATTATTAGTTCCAAATTTATTCTCAACATCTGGCCACTCCAACAACCTGAAACTCATTCAACTATTACATTAACATTCAACCCGCTTTACTCATGTCAACAACACAATATTTATACATTTTGGAACAGAATCATTCTGTTAGCTGCAATCCAATCTGACATTCTGTGAAAGGAAAATTTTAAGTTATGCTCTGCTCCATTCTCTGTAAAGAAAACAAAATGTCGAGGTTATTTTCAGATAGTAAAACTACACGTAGTTTCTTTTGTCTACTGTTCTGCCGTGACCTTTGCTGCCACATCTGCCCCGGCGTTTCCTGTTGAAACAGTCCTGCAAATACATTTACAGAAAGCAAATTTTGTTTGGGACGGCCTTTTACCCAATTAGACCAGTGTCCTCCCAACATATATTGTCCCTTAGTAAACCATATTTGGCAATTGTTATACCATCTCCCTCTTGATGCACGACACAACTCGAGCATCAATTTAACATAAGATTTAACATAGTGTTTTGATAAAGTTTGCATCAACACTAACCCAAAAGTTGTCCTTCAGACAAATTTCCTCCAGACATCTTTATCTGCCTCTGAAACAAAAATATTACATTCTTCACTTAAAGCCACATTATCATCTGCTCAACGAAGTATTTGAAGGGCAAAGGCCCTGAGCCTCACAGCGTATCCTGCTTTTCAGGCCTGTTGTTTGGTCTCTTAATTCAGTCATCTAAAAACATTTTCAAAGTCATCAATTGTTTCTATCAAGTCAGGTCATGCTGTACAGACTTGGTCACTTGGTCAATGTCAGTCAAATAACATTCTCATCCTTCTGCCCACAATAATCCTACATTTTTAGGGCTCTCTTGATAATTTCATGTTTGACTTAGCCAATATGTCACTTTGTTGTTGCCATCAAATCTATAACATTTTCATTTATCTCAGCCCATGCCAGATGGTGATCTACAACTCCACAATTCCAATTTACACAAATACTTAAACTGATCCAGAACGTAATTCAAATCAACATCATAAAAGACAAAAGTAATTAATACCAGACAGAGCTTGATGACCAATCAATTTAAAGCTCGTCCTATGTTCTGTATCATCTTTCATCGGATCCACTCACAATTATCGCTTTCTTTAAAATTTGTCAATTCCCTTAACCCATCTGTAATGATGAAACAATATACTCCCTCTTCAGGCGGAATATTAGTACCCCAAACTAATACATACAAGACATAAAGTGCTGTCACCATCACACACACTCATACTAGACACACATATCTTAACTGCTCATTTTCAATGTTCGCTTTTTTCAATATTAACTCTTTCTTTTATATATTATTGCTAAAAAGATTTAAATTTTAAATAAGATTTTAAACTTCACATTTTCTGTAGCTTTTACCTAATTTTACATGGTCTCTTAAACAGTTCCAAAGCATTTCTGTTCATTATTCATTAGATTTTCAGTCTGCTGGGTTGCTTTGTTTAATTTTTTCCTTATCATTATTTTGCTTCAGCTTGCTCTAGCAGGCCGACAACAGAAAGACAGACACAGTTTACCATCCCTTCCTCCACTCAAACAGTCTCTCTCTCTTATTAACAAATAATAATTACATTAAATTAATTACTATCCTTTTACCATTAAATTTTGTTATCCAGACTTTTCTCAAATCAAAAACTGTCTTCATCTTTAGCCACCCACCATGTCAAACGACCTTCAGGAGTTAAAACATATTAGTTCAAAATCAACACTTCTATAAATTTTCTTATTCTTGCCCATGAGGCAGCCAATACATAAAAAGTTTTGTTCCTGTCTCCACAACAAACAATGGCAATCCCCTCATTTCTCAACTGGCTCTTGAAAGCCCATCTCCCTTGGCTCTTTATCTATAATTTTCTCTTCAGGGTGTTGTCCCCCTGGCTTAATTGCAGACACTTGTCACAATGAAAAACAAGCGTACGATTATGCGGTTTCTTCTGGCAAGTGGTATAGAGGAACTCATATTCTCTTAGGTCAGACTGCCGCAACTCGTCACAGCGCATCTCACCTCTCAATGCTCTGCTGACCCCAGTGGCCTCCAGTAGTCAGCGCTCAACTCTCATACCTTTCTCGCATTGTACACACCCCCATCCTGAGGTGCCCAATGTCCGTGACCCCCTGCGTTAGGCTGTCCCTGGCCAGGAGAATCATCCCGTCATTGAGTAGCCATCGTACACACTGGTACCGCTCTTTCCCATCACACAATCAGTTTGCTTTAACAGAACTCAGCTGCTTTCTGGAGCTTAGGAAAGGCACGTTCAAGAGTCACCAGAGCCATTCTGATTGCCTAATAGTGTTCACAGGGAGACAGGTTAATAACAGCAGTATTTAATCACCATCTTAAAATCATCAACCTAGCTTCTTAGATTATCCTCAGTGAATTTAGTTCACAACCATACATTCAGTGTACTGTTACTGTACATCTGTAGCCGTAGCCATCGGGCCTGTTTCAATGGTGGAGACTTAAGATAAGACAAAGAAGTTACTGGTCCTAAAATAAAATAATCAAAAATGTTATTTCTATCTTTTAAGATCTGCATTATTATTTTAAAGACTTCTTTAAAGTCATTCAGTTTTACATTTTAAAACATTCACAAATACAAATTGCCCTCTTAATGGCAATGATTTCTTTTACATCTCTGTGTCTGATTTTTTCAACTGAGACACTGTGCTTTTCCTATAAATAGCTTATTATTACTTATGACACAGACTCAGATAACAGCCTGTTAGCTGACATTTGACTGAGAGAGACTCTGAGGCACTCAGGACAGGTAAACTGTTCTCTCAAATACTTCTAATCATCAAACTTTTATTTATAATCTTTTAACTATCCCAGCTTAAGGCATCTTTGCCAGAAATAACATTTGTTTCCAAATAAACATCATTTTATAGTTGTCTTTTGCCCATACAGGGAATTTAGACATTACAGATCTCCACTCAGATTGAGTGTCTGTTGTACTGGCCGTGTACAGCCACAGCACACATCAGATTCAGATAAGCGAGCTGTTTCATTACAGCTCCTAACAAACTTATCTTTTAAAAGCAAAACATCAGCTTCTAGTTCTCTCATGGTCAACACTTTTCAAGCTGTTTGTTTAATCAGATGCCTTTTACATTTTACATTTTAGGAACTGTTAATTCAGTAGCCTACTGCCTCTGCTTATTTGATCTTAATTAATTATTCTAGTTCTATATAACCATAGTTTAATATCTGTCTTCAAAGTTTTTTTAGTAGTTTATCAATCTCCAATTAGGATTCACACTAACTTTGATGAGGCTAGTACTCTCTGCTTGTGATACATCTTTTGTAGTTATTATAAATCATCTGTGAGATTAGTCTCTCTATATAATCTAAACCCTTTTTTAAATGTTTAATTAAAACACAATCATCTTTTTAGTTACTTTTATATATTTTGCAATTCACATTTGTTGGAGTCATTAATTTTCATGGGTCATTGATTTTACATCAAACTGTATTCATCAATTCACTTATAATAATTACTATTATATATATTTTCAAAGGATTCACTTTAAGACTTCAATCTTTTGACCTTGTTTTTATCTCTTATTCTTTCTCAGACGAAATGTTAATATCGTCTTCACTTAAACACTGATCACTGTCACATTTTCAAACACCTTCTCAGTGAGCATTTACAGTTACATGTTAAATGGTCCTGCTGACCACAATTTAAACACTCTCCATCTGCTCTAACTTACTGCACACCCTTGAAGCAGTGTGTTCCATTGAGGAATGCAAACAGAGCCACTGATAAGCAGTGCTCCATATTCTTTTACAGTCCACCAATGGCAGATACAACAATAGCCGAATCATCATTATTACTGGCACAACATACATTATTGATTTCCGGAATCTTTGGACATAGCTGTCTTTACATTTTACTAATTTGCTATTATCATCAACACTGATTACAGAACAAGTGCATATCTAACATCCAAAAAGCCGGGCTGAATAAGAAGACACTGGTCCTGTACTCTCGACCTTGATCGAACCCTCAGTCACTCCTCAGATATTAAATACAGACATTGTCTGCAATCATAAACACCAGGATATGCATTCGTTTTTTTATAAAACTATAATTTCCAATTCCTTTCATAATAAACGAAGATGGATGGTAAATCCATTCCTTTCACTACCCCATTAGACCCTTTAGGTTCAAAACACAATGATTGTCAAACTAAACCTAATTTCAATCATTATTTTACCATTAAAAATATAGAATTGTTCCCCATGCTTAAAACATTCTTTATGTCATGTTAATTCCTGTCAATCATACAATGTCTTATTTTATTCTAAAACTGTATTTTCATACCAATTAAACAGTTAATTTGACTTCCATAAATTCTGTCAGACATTTTATTTTCATCACATATAGTTTTTTCCCTACTATATTTCATCTCAATCTTCCCCTACATGCCATTTTCATTCTGTATCCTCTCCTTTCTTTTCTCAAACATGCCAGTTCCTTCATTATCTAACCAGTACATGATTGTTTGCACAATCCCCACATAAACATATCTCACACACCAACCTTCTTGTTTTTCACTTCCCTTTTCCATCAAGTTTCTCACTTACAGTTCTCTCTTTTTCTATCACTCTATCACTCTATTTCACACAGACAGCCTTATTGCTGCTTGCTACTTCAATCCTTATCGTATAACTTTAAGTTCTATAGACATCTAATGTCATGCATCCATTTACTGGATGAAGAAGTAAAAACATTATTTCTCCTGGCAGTTCGACATTTTATCTTCAAGCCAACATTTCCTTATCTGTTCACATTTTTACACACATGTTGAACGCAGACACTTTTATTTCTCACTGCCCTGTTCAACTGTTCCCCGCACCACCTTTAATCTTGTGGCGCTCAATATCATACATTTCTGCCCTTAATTTTATCTCATTTGACAGAAAACCGGTGTACCAAATTTCGCAAGCTTGCTTTTGAGACATCCCCATACTGCTGCTTCTCTGTTCTCTGTGGATTTCTCTTCAACGCGCGTTTTCTTTAGTCTGTTAGGCGTCCCCAACAAACCCGATTCTTTTCTTTTAACCCAAATCGGTCGGGTTGCACTATTAGTGCCCTCCTAACTATGGTTTACCAAAAAATCTGTTACGATTGTTCTGGTTCCCCCTAATTAGCCTCAGCACCTAAAAACAAATTTCTCCGTGGTGGAACAACTCATTTTCAGGTTACCTATCTGTTTGAAATCTCTTGATCTGTCACAGTTCTCAATTAATCCCAGATTATTTATCTGCTTGAAATTTCTTGATCTGTCACAGACCTCAATTAATCTCAGATTATTTTCCCTCGTATCTGTTTGAAATTTCTTGATCTATATATAGATCTCAATTAATCTCAGATTACGTACCACAGAAACAGCCCTCAGCCAGTATGGTTCAGTTTCACTCTTTGAAAAATATTTTAGCCCAAAAGAAAAATATTTTAGCCGTCTCTTACCAGAGATGTCTTGAGTTGCCACGGGTTCGTTTTCATCTGATTCCAGTGGAGCTTCTCCTGGCCCTGATAGCGGTCGGCCCCTCTCTCTGAAACTTACGAGGTAGAGCTGGAACTGCTCAGTCCAGGTGGCCAAACACCGTCCGCTCTCAGGTCCAGGAGGCACTGCCAAGGAATCCCACTTCTGACACCAAATGTTGTGGCAAAAACTTCTGTTAAACACCATCACTGCGTAAGAGACACTCAGAGTCAAATTAATAAAAAGAGAAATATTTATTCTTGCAAGAAGGCCCAGTCGCCATCACAGCCGTTACATTCTGTGAAGTGAGTGGCGCGCACCAGGAAGACATGAGACAGCTTTTATACTCTTTTCAAGGTTCCTTCTCACCCGCTGTACTTTTCCACCCAGATAAGGCCCCCACTTCTGTTCAGTTTTTTCTTAAGGACACAAACTGGTACTGGAATAAACTAGCCAAACCTGACCATTCCTAAGGTCAAGATGTCCTGTCCCATATATTCCTGAACCGTCACGCACAAGCACGTACACACATATACTTTTACACATTGAATAGATTAGGAATAAATGACTATTAAAATTTCTACAACATGTAAAAGTTGGGTATGTTGCTCTCAAAATTGTCATAGCCTTGTATTTTTTACTGTTTTTACAGATCACCTGTGTAATGGAAAGTTTCACAAACATCTGCAGGACTTGTACGCTCCTCTTGTGGTGCGATATGTGGATCTTATGGAGTCCTCCATCGCTCAGTCCATTCACAGGGGTTTTGAGCGAGAGTCATGGGAGCCTGTAAAGTAAGACACCACTTTCTCAACAATGTGCGGTGACCGGGAGCCAGGGCCTTTTAGGACAAAACCATCACCAAAAAATGTAAAAATCAAATATACATGAGATAGCAGGTGCAGGCATATCCTCATCCTTAATTGAATGAAACCTTTAGTATCCAGTTAGATTTTCTCAGGCAAAATCTAAAACCAGTTTGTTTACGCCATTGGAACCATTATAATTTCAATTTTCTAAGTAGAGTGACCTTAACCATGGCTTACATGAGAAAGCTGCCAAACAATAGAGGAAGTTCACCAAGTCCACAATCTATCAGTCCTCAGTCAGTGTCTTGCCGGTTTCCATCCTTTTTTTTGTGAACTAACCCTCATATTGTGCGCTTTAAACAAAATGCTTTTTATCTCCTAATCAATTGTTCTGTCATGCTTGATTTTGGTTTGCATGTTCATTTTAATAATTTTGAACCAGATCCCAACGAACAGATAACAATGTTTAGATGACCTGCTATCTTTAGAAAAGATACAGCCTACTCAAATATTCCCAGTCTAACACAATACTCTTCTGTCAATTAAGCTGATGCCCCTTGAGAAATATGTCAGTATGGTTTTCTTCATTTGTTTGCTGTCTGTTTTTATGTGTAAAACCCGATCACCGTCCTCTAATCTATCAAGCTGCTGTTTGTTTTTGCTGTGGAAAAAAATCTGCTTTTACTTCCTTTTTATACAAGTGTGCTGTTTTGTCTATATTATTGACCACAAGTTTCTTTCTACTCAGGTCTTCTGTTTAAATGTGCTGTAGATTCTCTCCTTACATTTTAATGACCAGTTTTATGTGTCTGCTCTTTATGTGTAAAGATGGTCTTTTCCATTTCTCAGTTTCTATTTTTTTGTATTGTATGTCTTACATTGCATTATTTGCAGCATTCCACACTGCCACTGTTATGGATTTTTTTGTTTCTTTTTTTGTCTGTTTCTGCAGGAGTTTAACAAGTAATCTGCCCAATGTGAATCTACCAAATGTGAACCTTCAAATTCCCAAAGTACCAAATCTTCCCGTGCCAGTAGCAGGACTATCTGTTAACCTTCCACAAATGCCTAGCTTTTCCACTCCGTCCTGGATGGCTGCTATTTATGACTCTGAGTGTGTATTCAATGCATTTACCTGAGATCTGATGCATTCAAAAGTCTTCTTGGCATGAAAATGTTTTGAGTGGCTTTAGTTAACTTATCTGCAGCTAAGCATTATTGCAATGTAAGATATTTGCTACATTTGTCAATGGTTAAATGACATTCGGATTATGGCTATATACAAGATAACTACAAGTCAAGATGACTTGCCTCTAGAATCATTCTCATGTCAAGTAGCCTGCAAAGGGTTCCAGACAGGCTCATGTGATTTTGTTATTTGAAATGAGAACTGAAAAGCTCTTCATTTTCCTCAATGTGCATGCCATTGAGGTTAAACTGTGGTGGTGAGATCTGGATTGCAACGCAAACCTACAGTCAAGCCAATAGTTTTCAATTCAAATACAATTCTATACAATCCATACAATATATCAACTAGTATAGATGGCTTTAAAGCTAAGACACACTGACTGACAACCATTCATTTTCGACTAAAACAATAAGTAAACAACTCATAATGGAAGCTCTTTTTGATATCATGGGGTCTATAAGTTTAGTCATCCCTCTCATTTCTCCTCTTAGTATTCAGTTGTTTGAAAAAAGTTCTTAGATTTTTCATTCCCTATTTCTGACCAGTGCCATTGTAGTCAATATTTAGCTACTATTTTATTCTCTTTAGCAAGGGATTTCTAAAAGTGGAACATTAGGCTTTGTTGATTCTTTATTCAGAAGTACTACTAGAATCATGTCAATGGTAAGAAAAAATGTTCTTTGAGAATAGGCAGAGAGGTGTTCTAAAACAGTAAGAGACATTGAGTTTTTTTGTGTGTGGAAGGTACCAGTGGGTGTGGGTTGGTAGAACTCCCTGCCTGGTCGTAGCTCTGTCACTGCGTTGGTAGCTGATGCTCTGAAGTAGAGGTTACTTCAGTGTAACTGGCATCCAAGGCAGTAGAAACTAACACCCAAAGAGTTTAAACATCAGAGTGGGCTTCTTTTTTAACAAATACACTAGAACGCCATCACATTTACAGTTGATGACTGAATCATACCCATTTTAATAAAGAAATAACGTTTTTAAGCTCAGTTCTCTACATACTCTACATTTCATAAACTTAACCAATTCCAAAATAGCACGATTCACTCTTATGTTTTTACTCTAACTTGGCCCTTACGACACATCTGTCTACTCAGGATGGCAGCGTCCTCAAGAGTTGACTGCATGGTGTATTTTGATCTTGGGAGCTCATTTAGTCTTGGTGGGTATGGGTGGTGGTGAGAGAGAGCCTTTACCTACTTTAATTATTTGGCTTAAATGTATAGTTCGCCCAAAAGTGAAAAATAATTTATTCACTCCATGTCATTCCAAACCTGACTTTTTTTTCCTTCTGTGGAGCACAGAATGTAATACAATAAAACTCAATGTTTTGGACCCCATTGACTTTCAATATATAGACAAAAATATTCTTCAAAATATCATCTTTTGTGTTCCAAGGAATACATGAATTTGGAATGGCACGAGGGAATTTCCATTTCGGGGTTGACCTCTTTAAGAATTATATTGTATATATTGAGATGTCTTTAACATTATCTCCAAGGAGTATTGATTCTCCTACTAGGTTAGGGTTAGGGTTAACCCTAATCATGCTTTAATTTCTGTTAGTTTGCAACTTTACCTTTGCAAGCCTTCTCTCACCATGACATTCCCAGACCCCTCTCCTTTAGAGCAAGTTGACAGAGCAAACTGCATGAATTTAGGTCAGTCCTACAAGGTTTAATAACCCCGGAAAAATGCAAGTTTATTGATGTGTTTTGTAAACACACCAATCTTTTATTTTGCCATGCACTGATTGTGAGGATAAAGGATCCATTTCTGAGGGTCACACTTTAGGACTGCCAGTTGGTGTATGGCTAAAATAAAGCGATCTTAAAGTCTTAGATACTCTGCATCTTTCTTAATACCTGAATATCTTGAACTCTTGACATCTAATATCTTACTATACCTGGCAGTAATGGCTCGGGAACATCAGAAGATTTGTTCTGGAAGTTGGATGCCCTTCAGACCTTCATCAGGGACCTACATTGGCCAGAAGAAGAGTTTGCCAAACACCTGGATAACCGTATGAAGTCATGTCTAGTGACATGATTGAGACAAGCGTTAAACGGTAAAATAGTATCTCGTAACTAAACAGACTCATAATGATTGATGGTACACATGAAGATTTGAAACGTCTGTTAAATATGAATGACGCTTAATGCAAGATGACTCATCTGTTTCACACACTTTGCTGGTCAACAGCACCAAGGGAGCGTTTGAATCGAAGCTGACCAAAAGCAGCCGTTCCACAGACTTTCGCATCCCACTGTCCTTATGCACTATGTTTAATGTGATGGTGGACGCCAAGGACCAGTCTGCAAAACTGTGTGCCATGGAAATGGGCCAGGAGGTAATTGGCAGAACTTTTTCTGATTGTTGTGATTGACAAAAGCTTGATCTATGTTGGTACTTTCACATATCACATCATCCTCAGGAATGCCAGAAACTTTATGCAGTTGTTTATGAGAACACTTTCATAGAATTGGAAGTGTGTCTTTTCCAAAAGAGTTTTGTATATATCAAAAAAACTATGAGTGAAATCATAGTATATACATATTTTGGTCTCCATTAATTACAATTTCATGTTTGGTCAACCTCAGTATTTAATTTGCAAGGCTGCATGTATTAATGTGTAAACCAGTATATTTAGTGACATACAAGCAATAATTTGGTCATAGGCACCTGCATCTTTATGATAAATCTGAATTTAAACAAACAGCTGTGGAGTGAACGCTGTCTTTATATATGCACAATATAAGATGTTGAATATTTAATTATGTCTTCACCTTTTAGAAACAGTACCACTCCCAAATCGATGAGCTTATTGAAGAGAGTGTAAAAGAGATGATTTCTCTTTTGGTGGCAAAGGTACGTTTTGAGAAAATGGCTAACGTTACTGGATTGCTATAAGTCTAGTTGAATTGTTTGGTCAATGAGTTATTGGTTTTGTGCCACCTGAACAGTTTGTGGTCATTCTGGAGAGCGTACTTGCCAAGATCTCCAGGTATGATGAGGGAACCCTCTTCTCCTCCTTCCTCTCCTTCACAGTAAGAATCTCTTTTATATTCTAGTATAATTCTTGGACAAGTAATTGTTGTTAATCTATTTCTGTATTTAAATATGACAGTGGTACTGAGCTATACTGTATATACTAAAAAATATCTTTAGGTGTTAAACTTATTTAAGAGAAGGAAAACATTTGTATTGTATCTTGAAGGAACTTTTTATTCATTTCAGGTGAAAGCCGCATCAAAATATGTGGATGTCCCTGTGAGTATTAAAAATTCAACATACTGTACATTCACTGATATTTCTCCTTTTTTTCAAATCCATTTTATGCAAAACTAACTTTTTCTCTTTACGTCCCCCTTCTACAGAAACCAGGGATGGACGTTGCGGATGGCTATGTGACCTTTGTCCGTCACTCTCAGGACATTCTGAGAGATAAGGTCAATGAGGAGGTGTATATAGAGAGATTATTTGATGTAAGTAAGATGCCGTAGCCGCCTAACAAAGGAGGGCCCATCCAAAATGTGGCAAAACAATGGGGCATATGAGGGATAAGTCACATTTTGAGTGCCGAGCCTGGAAACCTTACATCCAGACACATAAGGCCAATCATGACCTGAAGCTTTCAGTCAGCTCCCTAATGTCTCATTGCTGTGACTTCCTGTTCCAGCTCTCTGTGCTCTGGTGTTTCATTAGCCAAAATGCATTGGACCTTTGTGCTCTGGTGTTGTCTTAGCTAACGTTCGTTGGACTTTATGCTCACAGCAGTTTCTTGTTTAAGAGGCAAAGTGTCACCAAGTGGATTATTTATAAGACAGTGCTCTCAAAAGTGTGAAATGTATTTAAAACCCAAAAATGTGACATTACACACTATTTTTTACATTTATTTTTAAATATTAGCAACATCGCTGACACAAAAACAGCTTAGAGAAATACAACGGCATATTCATATTCATTTATTTGTTGGTTATACAATTTTTTTATTAATAAAAATATGTAATATAATGATAATTTTACTCATACGATAATAAGGGATTTTCAAACCAAAGTAATTCAAGCTTGTAATATCGTTTCATGTTTTTTTGCAACTCCAAAAAAACAATTCCTAACTGCTTTAATTAACTTTATTTGGCGAGTTTTCTCGGCAAATATTAATATGCAGCTAAATCAATGCCCTAACTTTAAATATCAACTGTCAAAGGTATAAGAGAGCACTGTTCGATTAGAAAAATAATCCTTTGTGATTTTGTGAACATGTGTCTTCGTTACACAATGGCATACATGTGTGTTTATATATTTTAATAAGAAATGTAACAGATGTGTGGACCAGTGGTTGTTTTGGATAAGTAGTGTGTGTGAGGGGTTTGTCAGCGTTTTTATTATTATTATTATTATTTCGTTTTTTGTTTTTGTTTCCAGTATAAATGTGCATCTGAACATTTAGTTGTGTATCATACCATAGTGTAATGAGATGTGTGTATCAGATATTGTAGGAAAAAAGTGTGTATGTGTTGTGCGTGTCTGTTTGACTGTTAGGAAGAGTATTACGTAACGTTTTGCAGCTTTACTTGCTTGTGTTTGAAGCATTTGTGACACACATCTTATGCATGCCTTTTGGATCTGCCTTTTTATTTAAAATTCAGTGCTTGTTATGTGCAGTGTTTTCTTTTCTCCACGCTAAGTTTGCAATAATGCAGCTAACATCCAACCTCAAAGACCCACAATGAATCTGGCATGTTTTTGCTCTATACTTTCAGTCTGGCCCTGTTAAAACGTCGTCTTAAGAATTCTGTCCAAACTAGTCATCATCAGTGAAAGGCTTAGAGGCATGAAATCATAAGCAATTACTAAAATAGTCAAATCTTAAAATGGTAGCTGCTATGTATTAACAATTGATACTGAATATTTTAAAGGCAAGAACAGAATAGCAATGCATTGGGATGATTTGCAGTTTTAAAAATCGGGACTGGAAAACTGATGTGGAACTTCGTAAGGTTCAGTGTGGTCTTATGAGGTCAGTTGTCAAAAGGCATATTCAGCTGAGGGCTGTACATCAAAAACAATTACCAGGATTGATTAGTCACTGTAAATTGCTAATTCAACTAATTAAATATCAAAATTACATTAAGGGTTTGATTTTATTTTTTAAAACCACTCACCCAAAGGGTTCAATTTTAAACATAATTTGTATATATAGTAAAAATTGATTTTTCGAAGTTGTAAAATAAATTTTACAGATTGTTTTTACAAGAAACTACTTAATCTACTTCAAAATTTTAAATTTAATTCAATGTGTTACTTGCCGTTTCTTTGTAATTATTTGTGAAATTAGCAATTTCTGAGTGAAACGTTTCAATGTAAATCCTACACTAAACATTTTCCGATTTTCAGTGCATGGAAATGAATGATACGTCCAATTGAATGGCTTTAACGGGATCTACAACCCTCTATCTTACAAGCTGAATATCTCTCTCTCTCTCTCTCAGTATCATGGTTTGAATGGGGAACCATGGCATTTTTTTTTGTTTTGTTAGTTTTTTTTGTAATATGCAACTTGTTATAAAGATTTTGTTGCATGCAACTACATTTCTGTATGTGTCTGTTATATCATTTTCATTACATTCTCCTCTCTAAACACTTTGTACTCACGTTATCCTAACCCTAAGATAGCATCCTGACTCATTCTGCATTCCTTCTAGGACAAAGTGGAACTTATCTCTAAATGTCCTGATGTTTGATCACATTCTGTCGAGTGGCATGAGTTCTAATCAAATAATCTTCCTGTGTACATCTTCTAGCATGACCCACCTCCTAAAAATCCCACCTCATGCACAAACACACACACAGCTCTCAGCCCTGTACACTCACCTGCATGCACTGCACGCTCCGACCAGTCACCTCTTTGAAGAGGACAGGCCAAAACCGAAATCGAATGACACTAATACAACAAGAAATCTGATTTAATCCACAGTCGCATATCAAGCAATCATTTGTATGATACGTATAAAATTAAACATGAATTGGCAAGCCTTGGGTTAAACGGGAAAGGCTATTTGTACCTCTTGAGAACTGATAATAGCCCACTTCAAAACTCCCAGATTGATCTGTTCACATACTGTAGGAAACCGCAGTTCCTCTTCGAGATGATAGCTTACATCATTCATTGAACCACACATGTGCTGTTCTCTTTGAACTACAAAGCATTTAGGTCATTCTGAATAAACATGGTTCTCAGATTTAGAGATTTACATAAAGATAAATATGGTTTAAGATAACAGTACAACACTTTTGCCTGCAAGTGCCGTATTCTCACTTTTTTTTATTAGTTTGTTTCTGAGAATTCTGATTGTGATTGCATTAATTTTATTTTTGCATTAATCTTGGGGACTTCCTTTTGGGTTCTGGGGTGATTTTTTTAATTTTTTTAATTTACAGTTATTCATACACGAGTGCTATTTTATAACATTAAGTATGGTTAATGGTGAAAGGAGGGGTCATTCTCGTTTGGTTTTTAAAATCTAAAGACTTAAGCTTAAATAAAAGCCTTATTCAAATCACATGTCAGATAACCAGATTTTTTTGAAGTCGTTTGAACCTTAGGTTATGGGCTAAACTGTAAATTTAGGGCAGATTAAGTAATTGTTTTATTGTTAATTATGCAGTTTCCTAATGCATGATTTATATTTTCAGATGGTCTTACTGCTGGCTCTTGAAATTAATTTCAAATTGTCTGACTAACCTTGGTTCTAAGTGAGGGTGTGATCTTGTAAATGTTGGTATCAGATGTGTGTGTATGAATGGTGTGCGTCGGTTCGTGTTTTGTAAGATGAATTATGTCCGCCTGTGTGGCTGTTACTGTACGTCTTACACATGCTGGTCTTTTGCATGCGTTTGTTTGTCTGTCTGTGTTTTGCTGGAGAATGCTGTGTTTTTGTGCTTTGCAGCAATGGTATACAGCCACTATGAATCTGCTGGCGACCTGGCTGACTGAGCGCATGGAACAACAGCTTCATGTCTATCAACTCAAAATCCTCATCAGGGTTGTAAAGGTATTTTTCTTTCTAACTTACATGGAAGTGTTTATGCTCTGAAGCTGGAGTGATATGTTTCTAGTCAAGGTAAAACCACATCGTCTAGTTATTTCAAACTGTGATTCGGGCCTTGCTTAGTTAGGGATGTGCAATATTGGTCCCATATCGTTTATTGGCCATGTTTTTTAAATGTAGGTATACTGGATATTCGCTGTATTGTATTAGATAATAAATTATGCATGCATTTACATTTAGATTACCTTTGCTGCAATTTCTCTAAAGTTAAGCTTTAACTCAACACGGCAAATATCAACTTTAAGTTTTTAAAATAATTTATTTAAAATTGAATAGCATACAGTATGTTCAAAAGTGGTACCATATCGTTTATTGGCAGCTGTCTTTTTAAATGTTTAAATTCTATTGGAAATTCGCTGTTATATTAAGTATTAAATAATGCATGCTCATTTACCATATTTTTGATTTACCTTTGCTGTTATCTTACACTCACAGTTAAGCTCAGTAGTAAAGGTAGTACTACTTCCTAAATTGTGCTTCCTAAATTCACTTGCAGCATTAAAATGATTGATTTGAAATTAATTTAGATACAATATTTGTACCATATTGTTTATTGGCTGAGTTTTAAATTTAGGTCCATGAATATTCGCTATATTAAATATCAAATTATGCATGCTCATTTCCTCTATTTTTAGATTACCTTTGCTGACGTCTAACACTGATTAAAGTTAAGCTTAATAGTAATTTTTCATTTTTCCATTTTTCATACTGTACATTATAATGTTGTGCTTCCTAAATTCACATTTTAAATGAATTAATTTAGAAAAAATAATATAGAATTTTAATATCATCTATTTATTGGTATTGTCTAGAATTTGAATATCTTGCATCCTGGTCTTGTTTGACATATGGGTATTATTTCCCATTCAGGGTCAAATAAGTCTGATAGTGTGTACTGAAACAAAAAATACAGTGCTTAAGAAGGTACAAAGCCGGCTGATATCTCTCATTCTTATAGAAAAAATACCGAGATTTTAGGCTGCAAGGCGTTCTTGACTCTACACTGAACAGCAAGTCGTACGATACGGTACGGAACCGGCTGACCCTGGAGGAAGCCACTGCCTCTGTCAGGGAGGGGGGCATGCAGGGCATCTCGATGAAGGACAGCGACGAGGAAGACGAGGACGACGATTAGAGCATCGAGCCACCCGGTGCCACCCACCACCCTGAACCTGACCCATCTATCCAATCCAACCCAACCCTACCCTACCCCAACACTTTAAACTTAGCCTGATAACGTAAGATGCATGTGACAACTCTGATTACCCAGTTAGCCACTCTAGGATTTCCCCCCATCAGCTCGAATTGCCCACAAACGAAGCTATAAAAAAAAAAAAAAACAATAAAAATCAAATAATTGTACTAAAGAGTAAAAAGAATGTTGCAAAGACCATGATTGGCAATTTTAGCTGTGTCATATCATAATAAAGAACAACAAATAGCACCAGTTTTTCCAACTCATTTATTTGAGGAATTTGTTTCTATGTGTTCCTAAGCAATATGGAGTACCATTTGTTTGATAATGTCGAGTGAGATTATTAGGTGTGTCCCTGTCCAATGCGATAACATATATGGCGCTTCTTTGACGTACTCTTACATACATTAATGGTACATTGTTGTGAAGATGAGTGTATGGACCCTTTTCTTTGTCTTGTCTGTTTTTAAAGTGGATGCCAACTGCTTCGAAACTAAAAATGAACCACTGTATTTAAGTTCAAAACTGTTAACTGTAAATGTCTTCTGTGTCTGCTCACTTCCATTGTACTTTTTTCCTTATTTGTGTCGAGGCTCTGTGGCCCTATGTTGCAAATATCCAACTAGCCATTGTCTCACAGGCATCTTAAAATGAAAATGAATTGGTATTCTAGAAATGCAATATTGTCATACCTCCATTTTGATATCTCATGGAGACGTCTTTTAATTAGATGTCAGAAATGACAACAAAAACGGCTACATTTTTGGTTTAGTTTCACTTTAACAGAGGATCTCTCTATCTATCTATCTCTCTTTTTTTAAGTTTGTATGTCCTTTATGTAGATCTGTTGAAATTGCTATGTGCCATTTTTTGGGGTCTCACTATTATTTTTGTATATACAATGCTGTACATTGCATTCTGAGCCATTGCTGCATGCCTGTGGGATCCACCTTCTCCAAAAGCTTTTTTTGTTTTGTTTTTCTGTGTCAATTAGCTGGTGGATTCATTCTTGCGTTTGCCTTATCAAAGCCAACAGTTGTAATATGCAAGAGCTGTGGCCTCTCAATAAAGATAACATGATGTACTAATTTAACTGTAGATTTTGTTTATTCGTCTTCAGATGTGGTCCTTAAATTCAGGCTTGAGTGAGTGTCTGAATGCAACATTTGCATTCAGCATTCAATGACCCATTCATTAGAAAATGGGTCAATTAATGGGTCATTAATATTATCCTCTTAATTGGCCCGTTTTTATTGCCTTTTTTCATAGCATATATTTTATTTCAACGCTTAAAACACTCAAAATTCATCCTGTGAAACCCGTTTTGAAATTGGACAGTGCATTATCATTGTGTCATATATTGTATAATACATAATTTACTGCCCTATTTTATAGTCTAATCTTTTAGGCTAATCTTGATCAAACATATCGTTGGAAAGCTCTGAGAAAGTTACATTTGGTGAATATTCTGTGATAAAAGTGACAATTTGGGACAGGAGAACCCATTTAAAGACAATCAATGGAATGGGTGTCACCCGGTGGCTATATTTGGTATATCCTACCTTATTATTCTCAGCAGCTCCATGAAAGCGAGGCTGAGGGGTAGACTTGCCGTGTTTTAAATGGCACCGCAGTAAAATGTTGTAAAGTTCCTAGATCACTTGCTCATGTTGTTTGTCTGGAGTTTTTATAGGCTACTGAAATTTCTTGGAAAGATGGTTATTTTTTTTTTTTTGCAGTGTTTCGTCAGCAGAACAATCCAAAAACATTAATCACAGTACAAACTGTGATTTACAAAAAAATAATTGTATGTCTATCCCTCACTCACTGCCTCGCTTTCATTCCAATTTAAAACCCTGTAAAAAAATCTAAAGAAAAACTCATACGACCCTCAATTGTTTTTTGGGCGGGTTTTTTCATCTAACATCAAACCTAAATTTTGGAACACAACTTGGTATTGCTTTGATTTTATAGTAATTGATTTTATTTGATAGTTTTCTTTATAAAATAGACCACTTCCAATTTCACTAATAACAATTTAAAGTAGAATTTTCACGTCTATGTTCAAAAAGGGGGAGACAGTTATCAGGTTAAACTAAAATGTATTTTTTCGGGTTCTTTTTATTTTATTTTATTTTTTACAGTCTATGGTTTTTCCTCATTGCATAATGGACTTTTATTTTGACGTATTTATATTGGCGTTTAACCTAGTTGGCTTCACGTTCGCCCATGATAATATAAAGCACAGTGGTCTCTTCGTTTATATAATTTATCTAAATTAAAATGTCTATCCCACCTGGATCCATAATCGTGCCGGGCTGGTTCCACTGTGCAGACAGCAGAGAGTTTTTCAGCAAAATACTGCATAAGAAGAGACGGCGAAAGTTTGGTAAGGATGATTACCATGGATACAGAAGTTGGCGTCATTATGTACATTGGGTCTGACATTTCTTATTGTGGAACATCTAATGAAAAGGAAAACTAAAATAAATATAGAAAACGTATGAAATTCTTTATAAATTATGTGGTTTTTATATATTGTGAAGGGCTCTTGGAAGCGCCGATGATGCCTCCTCATATGAATGTGGACATCGTTCGCTACAAGGTTCTTATCTCGGGTAAAAGTGGAGTTGGGAAGAGCGCTCTTGCTGCCCGTCTCGCTGGCCTCGAACTACCCAAAATGCATTATGAGACCACAGGTAAACAAACCAACACAATTAAGTAGTTTGTAAAAAAAAAAAAAAAAACCCTGATCAATAAATTCATACTTGCCTACTTTTAATAAATTCGTTTAAAATGACAGTGACTGATCCATAAAAAGCGATTCTTTTGAACTTGGGTCATTCCTGGGATTCGGTAGCTAATATTTAATCTCTCAATACTTCATTTTTAAACTAGGCCTACATATAATTTATTTTCTGAATGCCCCACATCATTAGGCACATATCAAACCTCAAACAAATCATATTTTCCCACCTCTGGAATAAAGACTTTTTATTTTCAAAAACTCCTTTTATTCTCAACTCTGTAACGGACCGAATTGAATTGGTTTAAAAAAATGGTTGACATGACATAGGGCCTAGTATGACACTTTATTGTATGTTTGTTATAAAATATCTTGGACCTATTTAGAAAAATATTTTTCACAAGAAAGTAACACAATTAAATTACAATATTGCCAAAAATTATAGACCCTGTGCACATTTTGTTAAATATTTTCTAAACAAATTAAGTAAAGTTCCTCAGGGACATGTCAAAATGCCTAGTGTAATATATAAATAATCTTAAAATGGAAATAAATAGACATTATTTTATGATTAAAATTGTTTTAAAGCAAATAATTAATTTTATTTATAATAATGAACATACCAAAGTAATGTGACATGCTTTTAACATTTAATTTTGGTAGACTGAAATATTACCGAATCGTAGGAATTATCCATATATATAGATGCCTCATTAGCGACCGTTTCTGGGTCACTATAGGTAAACTGTACGCCATATTGGAATGGTCAAAGCCGGTCCATGAACACTCAAGAGCAAGTTGACTGTGCGTCTGCAACCATAGACGTATAAATCTCTATATTAATAGAGAGTTATGCTGCTATACCAATAGGTGTCAGTATGCATCAATAAAAAAACATCAGTGATCATTGCCTGTCATTGATTCCTCAAGGCATAGAGACAACAGTGGTCTTCTGGCCTGTAAGACTAAAGGACAGTGGCCGTGTGCTGTTTTTCCGCTTTGAGCTTTGGGACTGTGGAGAAAGTGCTATGCGAAGATTTGACCACATGTTACCGGTGAGCATCTCCAGCACTTACCCTTAAAGCTACAAATTCTGTTTCACATTTGAATATAGACTGTGATGTTTATGTCAGTCTGCTCTCTTCAGTCATGTAAGGAACAGGTGGATGGCATCCTTTTCTTGTTCTCCTTCACTGATCGTGGCTCCTTTGATGATCTTTCAAATCAGATATCACGGATCACAGAATCTTCAGATCGAGTGGTTAAATTGGTGGTTGGCTCAAAGTATCCTTCAGCTTTAGCATATATTTACAATCAAATTATTATGTTGCAGGGTTATTTTAGTTAACTATATATATATATATATATATATATATATATATATATATATATATATATATATATATATATATATATATAATTTTTTTTCTAGCTTTTGCACTTTTTGAGCTTTTGCATCGTTTTGAGCTTTTGCACTTTCGTACACTTCCATAAAACACAACAAAATTACTAAAACTTTAATGCCTGGCTTCACAGTCAAGGTTTAAGCCTAGTAGTCCCAGACTAAAATGCATGTTTGAGCTGTCTTATCCGAAAGCAATTTGCTCTGTCATATCTTAAAAGATGCATACCAGTAATATTCTTTTCTGAAGCTTCTTCAATGTCCAAACTGAACTAAGGCCTAATCCTGGCTTAATCCAAGCCCTGTCTGTGAAACCAGGACTACGTTGAAAATGGAAAATATAAAAATAAAAACTAATTTAAAATATATTATTGTATCTTAATTATATTAAAACTAACATTGATATGTTGTTGTAACAGCATAAAGGTTAATTGTTATGTAATAATTGTCTTGGCCCTTAACAGTGAAGATTTGACTTATTTATGCACACAGACGTGACAGAGAGTGACATAGCGCATTTCCAAGAGGTGTGGGGTCTTCCGGTCTTCCGAGTGGGAGGTGATGTGAGTGCTGGGCTTGGTGAAGTAGCGCCCCTCCTAAATGCTCTTGCAGAAAATCTGTGGCACCAGGACTGTTTGGCTGCTTCAACTGTCTCCATCTCCCCACAGGCTGCTCTTGGAGAAACGGGCTCAGATATCATTGTATAGCTTGTATGTACATGTGTTGTAGATCAATTTCACATGTATTGGTCATTATAAGGCAAAATTCATGGCTGGACTATGTTGCTATGGAAATACCCTGAATACCCAATTACTTCAAGTATTTTTTGGTTTCTAAATGCCTACAAGTTTATTATCCATTTCAGTCCAGTGACAAGTGCAAATATCTGTGAGACAAGAAATAGTCTTTTAAATGGTGATTAAAAAAAGTCACAAAATGAGTCTGCTTGTTGTTTCACGACAGCTGCAAGAGTTTTAAGAAATAAATTGTTATATGCATATATTCATAGACCTCAGATCATATATATTGAAGTCAAAAAAACATTTATTTTTTTGTTTGTTAACCCAAATTATGACAATTAAAGTAAAACAGTTTAAAGGAGACAAACAGATTCAAGTTCCTAAAATGCTCAAACATACACCCATGCATTAGGTCTTCACTTCTTTGATTGAATCCATGATTACCGGGCCTTTTGCTGTGTGTTTTTGAGCTTTAATACTCAACAAGCCACCTTTTCCAATTGAAGATGTGACTGACATTGGATCCACATCAGCAGGGAATTGACACTTCTGACAAACAGCATCCACAATTGTGCCATCTGATGCCAACTGATTCATCAGGTAGGGAAAATGGAACATAAAAACGTAAGTACAAAATAAAAGCATGCCTAGAGATTTCAATCATATCCAATACTAAATGATCTATTGAGCCATTAGTTTATTTTGCTTACCTTTTCTGCACATACTTGAATAAAATTATTGGTGGAGGTTACAATAACTTCTTCTGGTGCAAACTCACTGACATTCACTGTGAATATATAAATATCTCCAACTGTGCAAATTCCCCCCTTTGAAAAACAGATATTCATAGGTATTTGAGTTCATATTAATTTGTACATTTTGTTAGAAGCCAGAATAAATTATTTGCAGATGTCTACAAACACAATATTTAAAGGATTTTTTTAAAAATTTTTTTTTTTTTTTTTTTACAAAACTTACCTTTGAATCACCACTTGCCATTGTAGATTTATTTGATTAGAAAGGAAATAAAGGACACCAAATCCAGCTCTTTAGTTCACTTAAGATTTTGTCTGCTTTGTAATCAGTAAGCTTTTGATGCTCAATTTCTCTGTTTAGATGTGACATGAACAATGTGATGCTTACTTTTATACCACAGCCTGGTTTTGGGTGAGGCTTGTATGATGTCTATGTGCAGAATGTATCATATAATAGAGAGAAGATATTCATCTTGTAGGATGATAATAATATCCTCTGTCTGGTCAGCACTGCATTAAAAAATTTTTTTTAGAGAATACCTTAGACATTTGGAACAAAAAGGTTATAATGGAAAAACTAAACGATATATTGATTGATTTCAAATGTGAGATTTGATCATGACTGAATAAAAATTTGTCTCAACCTAGCAACAAATACAAATTAACAACAGAGAGCTGATGTGAAATTCCACATCCACATTACAGCTGTCATATCAGTACTAAATAACCAGAACTTCCCTTGTCGTTTTTCGTGTACGTGATGGAAAGTTAATATAAAAGGGTAGAGAAAACAGACAGACCCCCCTCCCTTCGCTTCGACATTCAACTCATCTCGATATGGGACTTTTATTCTAAAACGCTCGCAGGTGTGGTGGCCATTTTGTAAACAGCTTTACTACCTCTAGCTTCATCTCGTCTTCCGTAATCCAGTTCATTGACGAATTTTGTCGGCGGGCTTTTTTAACGTGACAGAAATGCACATCTGAAAACTATTTTCATTTGAAAAACAATATTACGACACACTCGTAACCCACACATCTGATTAACCAGATCCAGATCTACTCGCTGTTTTTAACTAGACGATCCCTAACGCCTGGCCAGGCAGAAAGGCCACAATGAAACTCACAGACAATGTGCTGCGGAGTTTTAGGGTTGCGAAGGTATTCCGAGAGAATTCGGACAAAATCAACTGTTTTGACTTCAGTTCAAACGGCGAAACAGTAATATCGAGTAGCGATGATGACTCTATTGTCTTATACGACTGCCAGGAGGGGAAGTAAGTCGCTTATAAATTGCTCAATGTGATTTACTACAAGTGTGGTGTTGTACTGATTCGGTCTTAACTGGAGATTTAAACACACTTATATTGATTACAGGCGCATTACTGTGCGATATGTGAAAGATCAAGATCGTCTACTCCCGTAGTAATAAAGGATATATATGAAGTTTACTGTTCATAGCGAATGTTATGGTTTGAATGTGTTTATGTACACTAGCGATATCCGATTCGTGAGCGATTCTTTTATTTGAGTCTTCTCTTTTCAATGTGTAGTTGAACCGGTTCACTGACTCGCCATTTTTCAACGTACCAAAAACAATTCTTTTTCATGTGCATTTAGTATTGTCTATTATAAATGCATATTATAATTTATTTCCAAGTTAATTTATTTTTATACAAATCGTTAAGAACGCTGGTATGGCTTAATCTGAATTATTTAATGTAAAATGCCACGTTCGGACGTCAATGACCACGTAATGACAAAAGAATCGCTGATCCTTTAACGGGATCTCTTTGAAAGAACCGATTCGTGCAAACGAGTCGAATGTACAGTGTAATAGATGTCGCGTGCTAATCGTTAGCATCCATGCCTTCTGAGATAAATGCCCGCCTTGTGACTGTAGTTAAATATATTGTTTTTATGGTGAAGTGTTCCGTATATACACATATTTTATGCATCAAAATAAGACACCATAGACACCATATTAACATTTATTTCCTCTTCTGTTCTCTAAATCAGACCCAAACGGACGCTTTACAGTAAGAAGTATGGTGTGGATCTCATCAGATACACCCATGCCGCCAACACTGTCGTCTACAGCTCTAACAAGATTGATGGTAGGAATCTTTATAAAATCTCAGAATGATGTTTTTAACTTCAGATGCCGGTCTGGTTTGTTACGTTGTGGATAAAACATTATCCAGCCGTTTATGCAGAAGTATGTTGTTTAGTATAATTATTATTTTTACATATGACAGCAGTGTCCTGCAACGTGATGTGCTTTATTTAACCCAAAAATTGATTATTTTTTATCACATTTATTTATATATATATATATATATATAAAAATATTTCTTCAATTATTATTGTAACACTAAAAATCTTTAAATTTGTTTTAATTTTTTTTTTGGATTAGTGGTTTCCTCCTGATGTTTGTGTGGCTGTCTAACGTTACCTGTGCCTGCTCTGGGTTGAGGTAGTTGTTTGTACAGTTTTTAGGGTCTGTTATTCTGCCCTGTTAAGGAGCTAACTGTACAGACTACTGCCTTGCCCAGGGTTGAGCCCATTCATCCGACAGCATATACCATACATTTTAAATATTCACTTATAAAGTCTTGTTTTTGTAGCTTTACTTTGATATTTGATATTTTATTTTCACTACCAATGTGGTTCTACAGATACTATACGATACCTGTCTCTACATGACAATAAGTACATTCGCTACTTTCCTGGACACAATAAGAGGTGAGTGAATTAAATTGTCTATTCTTGATTTCATACTTTTTTTCTATTTGCATATTGGCTTTTGAGTTATAGTGCTTATTATATTTTATGCTATTTCAGGGTTGTTGCTCTGTCTATGTCTCCTGTTGATGACACATTCATTTCTGGCTCACTTGATAAAACTATTCGCCTGTGGGACCTTCGCTCACCTAACTGTCAGGTAAGCAATATTTTTATTTTGGGTTGTTCTTTGTCTTGATGGTCTATCTTTGATTCTAATCTTGGATGTGTTCACAGGGCCTCATGCATCTGCAAGGGAAGCCTGTGTGTTCTTTTGATCCTGAGGGGTTGATTTTTGCTGCGGGAGTGAACTCCGAGATGGTCAAACTTTACGATCTACGGTCCTTTGATAAGGTAACACGGTATACAACTGCTTCCAAGAAGCTGTAATGATATCCGTCTTTAAATGGTAAAAATTAATACAATTGTATCCTACCTCAGGGCCCATTCGCCACGTTTAAACTACAATATGAGCGAACATGCGAGTGGACGGGTCTCAAGTTCAGCAATGACGGAAAGCTCATTCTGGTCTCCACC